>VYZW01017011.1:4556-25633 GCA_013401315.1 Balaeniceps rex | reverse complement strand
AATCAAACATGATGTGACAGAGGAGCATCAGTGGAGACAGAACGTTCTTAGACAAGTCTGGAAAATAACTTGTCGCCCTACCGGGTATCCATGTTAGTAATGTGTTACAGGTGATCTCAACAGGAATGTGGTAATGTATGGGAGAGCTGAGTTGCTTGAGGTGTGTGCATGGTGTCTTCTGTAATATTTAAAGATGGGGTGTAAAGAACTCCATCAGGGATACAAATCAATTTGAATAGCGTGGATTAGGCAAGAACAATCAGCTGGCAGGCTGAATTGAAAAGGAGAAATAGGCTGCAAACATGGAGAATATCTAGGCCAGGAAGAGCTATCCGTGAGATTTACGCAGTTAATCCNAATTGTGTTTATACTTGTTGTATTTGTTGTAAATGTCCATTTTTTTTGAAAAGCCTAATTTCTTTGCCTTACTAACATCATGAAGTTGTGCTTACAGAAAGCCTTCAGAGACCTGTATCTTGGGGCTTGTTTAGGAAGTTTGCTGGCAAGCAGTGAAAGGTGAGTTTGGTACCCAACTATCTGTATTGGAAAGACTACCTTGTAATAGGCACAAACCGGTGAAGTAGATGACACACTTTGAGTGGCAAACAATGAATCATAGAATCATAGAAATAGAAACATTTGGTTGGAAAAGACCTTTAAGATCATCGAGTCCAACCGTACCTGTCCACTACTAAACCATGTTCCTAAGTACCTCGTCAACCTGTCTTTTAAATACCTCCAGGGATGGTGATTCGACCACTTCCTGGGCAGCCTGTTCCAGTGCCAGTGCCTGACAACCCTTTCCGTGAAGTTTTTCCTAACATCTAATCTAAACCTCCCCTGGCGCAACTTGAGGCCGTTTTCCTCTTGTCCTATCACTTGCTACTTGGGAGAAGAGACCAACACCCACCTCGCTACAACCTCCTTTCAGGTAGTTGTAGAGGGCGATAAGGTCTCCCCTCAGCCTTCTCTTCTCCAGACTAAACAACCCCAGGTCCCTCAGCCGCTCCTCATAAGTCTTGTTCTCCAGACCCTTCACCAGCTTCGTTGCTGTTCTCTGGACACACTCCAGCAACTCATCTATATTTGTGTCCTCACTGCCCCCCACCCCCAAAAGCACAACAGTTCAAAACATGATGAATGTGTATCTAAACCAAAGCTGGTTTTATGTTATTACTCAGCTAAAAATTCTAGATTGGGAATTAAGTTAAATACTGATTACTAGGTAACAACACGAAAGTGGAGCAACCCCTGAAATAATTTATTAGTTTGTATTTTCTTCAACAAAAGATACCATAAGAGTCGTCAACTTCCCATTTTATGTTATTGATATAAGCTAGAAAGTACTAGATACAAAATGGAAGAATGGTACGCAGGATTTCTCTTCCCCAGCCTTTAATACGCTTTCAGGATGTTCTCAGGTTCTTCTGTAAACTTAATTGGCCATGTCTTTACTTCTTAATCCCAACTGTGACATTTTGAAAAAAATTGGACACTAAAAGCACAAAGCTCTGAAGTTGAAATGATGTACTGTATAACAAAGTGATTGATCTCTGGGATGCTATGAATTTGTGTAGAAAGACTGGAAAATCACTTCATTTTATTGCTTAGTATGTGCTAAGTTACCTTACCCAAGGAATTTAAGCATATGATATATCCAGATGCTTAGAAGAAATAGCATATGACAGGATGCTTTGAGACAACATCCTCGGATTCTGTAGTGTGAGTGTGGTAAAGGGACTTTGCTTTAAGAGTTACAGAGGCATTTGAGACTTTAAACAGACATGGAAGCAACTGAAGCTCTGCAGTGTATAAGCGGTGCTTTCATTAAAAAGATACCAAAGCCTTACTATGTAGAGGGAAGTGAAAGCGTGGCACATACCTGTAGAGTTCGTGTTTTGTCACTTGTAAAATGTTCATTGCTGATTAGTTCATATTTATCCTTTTATTGTCTGTGGAGGAGAGTTATTTTGCAGAAGCCATATAAAGCAGGAAGACAGTAAATACATCCTGATTCATAGAATGCCTTTGTAAAAATGGCCACCCTAAATTTATAATGATAGCTGCTTCCTTCCTTCCAGCGCCTGCTGATTTTTCTTCCTGAAAGCTTATAAAATACCACTTAAAAATGAACTTGCAGTATAAGATAAAGACCTAAAATGAGAGGTGTTGGAAGGAACCTGTCAATTGCTGTGATAGATTTAATAATAGGTCTATTACAGTAATTTTTTTTTATGATGGTGGTTAGTGGCATTACTTAGGGAGTGTGTACCCTTCCCAACTTCAGGCACCAGTGGTTTGGGGGCTGTCTGTACTGGAGACTGTGGATGTAGGGCCTGGATGCAAACTAACTAATCTCTGAGTTTGCCTACTTTATTTTTGTACAGTTTGTATTTTTTTGGCACCAGTAACTTCTGAATGTGTTTCCCACAAAATAATTCCTTTTGCTCATTTTAAATGTCCTGCCTGAAAAATTCACTAAGTGCTTGCATCACTATTTTTCTTGTTAGAAGTCCAAGTCTAATTATTCCTGTTATGAAAGCCCTTTCATACTTCTGATCATCTTTCAAACTCCTTTGGGATGAATTCTTCTGCTGTCAGTGTCATTGATCTTCACCCTGGTTTCGTTCTTAATCTTTTGTACAACAGTTTTCAGAGGGTAAAAATTAACCCCCCCAAATGTGTGTAATAGATGTTTGAGGTACTGAATTATGATTTTTCTTGTACCAAAAGATGTTAAAGAATTCTGCTTATCCTTCTTTTGCAAAGTTTAGTTAGCACCTTACTTAGGCCCTGCTTTCTTCTCTTTGTTTACCTTTAAATATTGGAAGTGATATTTTTAGAGGTTGGGGAAGGTTCTTGAAGTATGAGTTGTAGCTGCTGTTTGCTGTCTTTCTCACCATTCTGTTTTGCAGTGTGAAACAGTGTGTGGAAAAGGCTCAGTGAAGGACAAAAGTAGTCAACAACAGTAACAAATATGAAGAATGAGAGGTGTGAGATTGCAGGAGAAACTGTGCTCTGGAAATAGGAGGGGGGAGTACTGGAAATGAAGAAAAAATGCATGAACAAAGTAGAAAAGGAGGAGGGAATGGTTACTGGTTCTTCTAAAAATGAGAAAGCACACAAAAAAACCCCTCTGAAACATGTCAAGTATGTGATGAGATTTCCTCATACTGTACTATTTGTGTTAACAGGACAGGCATCACTGGCTTTTGCAGTGTTAAATTAGGTGCCACTCGTGGTCCCAGAAGTTAACTGTGTTGGGTGGTTGAAGTGAGTGTAGCCAGCAATAAGGTAGAAATGCAGTTTCTTAGATAACTGAGATGACTTCAAATACAGTCAGCTTGAGGTGTGAAAATACCATTACCTTTGCATTTGGTTATTGTCTGCTTATTTTCATTTATTTTATGATAAAATATGAGGTTTCAATAATTATCAAGAGATAATTGTGAGTTTTGTAATTCAAGAGAGCAAAACGTGAGCTGTCTTTAGCTGATCTCAAGCTTACCAGTAAAAGAGACCTTCAGGTTTTCAAGATGATTTGACTGGTTTAACGTTTTGAAAGTGACAAGTTGTAGATTGCTTCATAATGTTGGAAATATTTCTGGCAGAGTCGAGATCTTTCTGTGGGTTAGAATTACAGAGGAGAACTCTTAAATAGAAGGATCATTATCTGCTGTTTTCTCTATGTAGAAAGGTTTGTTTTCTAATAAGAAGTTGATTCTACAACACCTAACTACCATTAATATTGGAATTAATTAATGTGTCGTGGTTTAACCCCAGCCGGCAACTAATCCCAGCCCCACACAGCTGCTCACTTACGCACCCCCGGTGGGATGGGGGAGAGAATTGGAAGAGTCAAAGTGAGAAAACTTGTGGATTGAGATAAAGACAGTTTAATAAGTAAAGCAAAAGCCATGCACACAAGCAAAGCAAAGCAAGGAATTCATTCCCTACTTCCCATCAGCAGGTAGGTGTTCAGCCATCTCCAGGAAAGCAGGGCTCCATCATGTGTAACGGTTACTTGGGAAGACAAAATGCCATTCACTCTGAACGTCCCCCCCTTCCTTCTTCTTCCCCCAGCTTTATATGCTGAGCATGACATCATATGGTATGGGATATCCCTTTGGTCAGTTGGGGTCAGCTGTCCCAGCTGTGTCCCCTCCCAGCTTCGTGTGCACCCCCAGCCTACTCGCTGGTGGGGTGGGGTGAGAAGCAGAAAAGGCCTTGACTCTGTGTAAGCACTGCTCAGCGGTAACGAGAACATCTCTGTATTCTCAACACTGTTTTCAGCACAAATGCAAAACATAGTCCCATGCTAGCTACTATGAAGAAAATTAACTCTATCCCAGCCAAAACCAGCACAGAATGGAAATTACAAAATTAATTGGATGTGGTTACCACATTTAAATACATTGTAATATACCTGGAAGCATTCTTTATGTGGGCAGGGGCAGGAGAAGGAGAGTGAAGACCTGATAGCAATAACTTTTTATTTTCATTTACTTTAAGGTTACTCCTCATTCATTTATCTTTTTGACACTGCGTAAGATCCTGTTTATTAAGAATAATGCCTGGAAGTTGGCAGTTATATTCTGCATGAGTGTGTTAATTTCTCCCCATATGCTATGAGGTTGTCCTCACAGGAAATAAAGGGACTTTTTCCCTTGTTTAGTTATACTGAACTGTTACAATAGCCAGACCAGACAGAAACAATGGGAAGGAAAGTTTCCTGTTTTCTGCAGATATTGAAGAGGTCTTTGGCCCCAAGGAAGGTAAAGCTTGCTTCAGTCTGAGTGTGAGTGCACAAAGAACTGGTTTTCACTAGTGTATGAAGTTGCTGTGATCTCTATTGAAAAGCAGCGGTTCACTCTCTTGAATGTTCTAAGTGTCTTGATTCCATTTCAGTATTTGCATCTAGAAATAGTAAATTACAGCAGGGAAAGCTTAAAGTTCCCTCTTTATAAACGCTCAAATATATTGTGGTGTGGTCAGAATGCTTTTGGATAGGTAATGAAATAAAATCATATAAAATAATCCTCACGTTTGTGTGCCTACTGTGGGCCTGACTCTGATATCCTCAAAAGGGAAGCTCTATATGAATATAGTAGACTTGGAAGCTCTTCAGAATAATAAGGATTTGAACTGCCAAAAGGAATTGTGCTTTGTTTTTCTGTTTTTAGTCTACTGTGCCAGGACAAAATTGGGGAAAGCTGGTTAAATCAGTGCCTCAGCAAATACAGTGATGAAATTTTCATGTGAAGCTAAGGATAAATTATGCTGATACTGCTACAATATAAGCTGTGGTTTTCCGTAGGTAGGGAAGGACGAAGGATCTGACCCTCCCCCAGAAACCACTGCAAAAACCCTTTAAGTCAAGATTCAGCTTGATGAATTCGTAAGAGATGTCGTCTTTAAATTTCATATACATATATTACAGAACACTCCTGTGAGTTGGTGGAGATGACCTTCAGCCATGATTAAAGGTTTTTCTACTTGGAATACATGAAGATAAAAATTTAACAGGCGTTGTAGTACTGGTACAATTAATTAATCATTTCATTCAATAGACCAAGTGAAGAAACTTTTGTGAAGTTAAAAACTGTTTTTTATAAAAGTAAATTCTATTTTATAGTTATAGTAGTTTATCATCTGCTATACTATCAATTTTTAAGTCATGAAGTTAACTAGTTACTACTCAATCTCAGTAAGTTCTTAACTTACATTTTGTAATGCAGTTTTCAGTGTGTACAGTCCAGTAAAACATAGGTTTTCCAAATTCATTTGCAGCACACTTCTTCACTGAGAAATGGTTTTGATAATGGGATCCTTTCAGACACTTTCTTGGGTCTGAGTCAAAATTTTCAGGTGAATTGGTAAAAAGGAATTGCTTTTATCTTCCAAAGCTTCTATTTTTCTATCAAACCTATTTTGTATACAAATGCCACTTTACAAAGGTTATCAATGGCAGTGTTACATAAAATACTCAGTTCTCCTGACATTTAAACTGATTTTATGTAGGTTACCATATGGGATGTGTGAGCAAGTGTTGCTTTCTGCTGGCAATTGCTGTATCATGAAAAATGAAGTTAATTTGGGCATCTTGTGAGAAATGTGTGCTGGAAACATACTGGATTAATTAGTTTTCATCTGTATTACAGCAGCTTCCAGCACAGAAAGTAACAATGAATTTTTGCACTTGTAGCTTTTACTAATAAAAAAAATTGATAGCTAGTTTGGACCAAATGGTAGTACAATACAAAAAAATAAATTAAAGTATGACCACCATGACTACTATCATGCATTTGCATATTCTGCATCTTTGTACTGAAAAATTCCCCATACTTACTTGCCAAGTATAATTTGGCTTTTGACTACAAGAACTGTTGTATGTAAAACAGGATTTTGGCAAAATGTTATTTTGTGTCTAAACTGTTTGTTCTTTGTAGGCTGTCGCCTGTCTTAATGTGCTATGGCAATAAAGGCTGTAATGGCTATTCCATTCCGTTTCCTGTTGCTTTGCAGCCACCAAACAGCTCTGGGCTAATACAGTGCATCAGACTCTGACTTTCCCATTTATTTCTAAACCTTTTAATTTCACAGAGTAAACATTTCTCATATGCTGGCTAGTGGTAATGGAAGAAGCATTCACTATAGTTATCCCACTGAATTCCAAAAGGAATTTACTGGTATATCACAGCAATTCTGGTTATTGACCCTTTATTTCTCCCATTTATTCAAATTTTAGTTACTTATTTTTGTCTTGCAGGAGATAGTGGTGTTCTTGATAGATAACTGGATTTAAGAGATTGGTGCAACATTCAGTTGCAGTAGGGCAGGTATAGCTTTACTGTGCACTATGGATGGGAAGCAAATGTTTGCATGTTGAATATTTCTATTGAAATATGAAATCTAGTACAGTGAAAGATTTTTTTCTTCTGGTTAATGAAAAATGTAAATGAATTGCAGACTTGCTACATGCAACCAAATTTTAAACTCAGTTCACTTCTAAGGTTTTAAGAGGAAATGAAGCATATCTGGTGCAGAGAGGATCTTAGAATAACATTTTATGCCTCCAAAAAGCCTGTACAATAAACCCCAAGATTTTAGGTGGCTACCATCTTCCTGAATTTTCACAGTTAGGAAAAGTGGCTACCACAGGTGCTATCAAATCTCAACCTTCTATGTAAAGGCTTTTTATATCACTTTATAAATTGGTTTCTATTTCAGCGGACTGTCATATACAGATATATCTAGCCCACCATTCCTAGTATGTCTCTAATTCTAATTTACACATATCCCCAAATATTATGTGGATTGTAAAGCCATGATAAGTCATGACAAGACCTCACATGAGTATAGTTGTTTATCACATTTTAATTGTTGTAGAAACATATCGCTAAAACAAATTTTAAACCTTTCGTTTTCTCCCTTTATTTTATATCTGTTGTATATTATATAAATATTTTCTTCTCTGGAAGTTTGTCTTTTTTTTTCTTCTGTTTTTGGGAGGTGTTATGTGTTTTTTTTTTTTTTTAAAAAAGCTTAGTCTGTGGAGTTTAATAACATCTCATTGGTATTTGAATTCAGGTCCCCTATTTTATATCCATGGGAAAAGTGTGTTATATTATAATTTTTCTCTTTTTGATGAAAAGTGTACAGTAAAATTGTTCAGAAAGCACCAATGGTAACTCATCTATTTGAGCTTGAGAGCTAAAGATAGTGCTTCAAAATATTTAAGGGCTATAGCCGGTCCTGGAAGAATATTCTCTGATAAATGGTGTAAAGAGATTTCAAAATCCTTGTGAAATCCCTAACTGGTAGCTCCCTGTAAATGGGCACATTCACAGCAGGTATCAGCTTGTCACTGCTGGTTCTTACACCTCTGACTTTCTGTAGCTGCATGTGTCCGGGGTACAGAGAAGGAAAAGTTAGCTGTCCATGTAAATCTGCTATTTCTAGGGGATGATTAATATCCTGGTAAAAATGGATAATTAACATCACTTATGATGTAGCCTGATGCTACGCCCAGGCTAAGACAAAGACCTGAGGAACCAGGCTGCTGGTTAAATTTCAGATTCTCTTCAGATCTCCAGTGCTTCTGGTGCAGAGTGAAAGCAGTTCGTCTGCCAGTGCTCATGCTGCTCCCAGCTATTAACACGGGGACAGGACTTAGGCAAGGCACTGCATCTCAACCTCTGTGTGTACTTACACTTGATAACTTTCTTTTTTTAACGCTCTTTTAATGACTACTGTTCAGGACTTTGCCACCTGGCCTTGGGGAATTAGATCTGCTGCTCTTGCCCCACAGAGGCTCTGATTTTTTAATTAAAAAGTCTATGCCCAGTTTTTCCCTTAATGAGAAAGAATGGTTTCAGTGATAAGTACTTTGATAATGCAAGAATGAAAATACGTTTAGATTGCCCCTAATTTTCTGCAAACAAACTTTTGCACAATGAACTTCTAAACTTGTATGCTCATACTTATGAATGTCCTGTTAATTGGAAATTACAGGAAAACAAACTTACCTTAGATTCTGGGGTGGAGTAGGAAATGGGCAGCTGATCCCAATCTGTCTAATATCAGTTTTATTTCCAGATTCTTTTTAGATAGAGACAGACAAAGCAATGCTATGTCAGGATAATAAAAGAACTATGGTTGTGTAATGTGTATATGCAGATATGAACAGGGGTCTGCCCTAACTTGAGACATCTACTAGAGGTGCCTATTTTAGGAGTTGTTTATCTAGGTAGTTAATGGGGGAAAAGAAATTACCTCAAGGACTAATTCAGAGCACCTTGGATAGGAGGCTGTCTCTCTTTTTTCACTCAGTTACCGTATGAAGTTAAATACCCTTCCTAAATGCTGACTGATAGATTTTTCCTTTGCGTGATCCATTTTTCTTTATTGGTGTTACTTCAGCAGCCAAGATTCCCATCAGATTTGTCTATAATTTTTCAGCTTTAGATTTCCCTTGGAAACTGTTCTTATGCTGTAAAGAATTCCTTTATTCATATTCCATTTTTTACTTTCAGTCTTTCCTGTCTGTCCCTAGTATGTATAAAAGATGAGATTTTATCACCTCTCTTTGGTAACCGCAAGAATGAATTCATTAAGTGATCATGAATAAAATATTTATGTTTCCAGAAGCATACTTAGTGTCTGTGTTTCTAAAGGCTTTTACAGAAGCTACTGTACATACTTCTAGCTCAAAAAAGCACTAAGAAGTTAACATTGTCCTGGAACTCTAGTGTTGTAATGGAAGTGCTTTGTCTTAGTTTAAATAAATATTTACTTTAAAAGTCCAAATTTACATTAGCAAAAGGATTTAATGTGTATCGTGGATTCTGTATTCTGATAATAGTGCTGGATAACACATAATAGATAAGCATTCTCAAAATACCACAGTTATTCTGAGATTTGCATGTTATTTACGGTACATTCAAGCTTTTATTATTTGGAACAACCGGAACTCAAACCATGCTGTTCCTGTCAGTGGTGCCACTTCTTGCTGCGGGTGGGGATTCTGATGACTGGCATCTGGAGGCGCTGAATGAAATACAGGGAGGACCAGAGACAAGGACTGATGAACGCTACGACAACTGCTAGCCCTGCCAATAACAAATTGCAAAAGAAGAGACTTGAGTGTCTGGAATTTTATTTTCTTAGCTCAACCATATTAATAATTATGGGTAACTTTAAGTTTGAATGTGTACCTATGGATGCTGGAAGCTTTCTGTGGGTTTCCTGAATTTGGTTAGGGAAACAGCAGGAAGGGTAAATTTAGCTGTCTCCTAGTGATGTGTCTGAAATACTGAACCTCTAGCTACTTCTGTTTAAGGTAGGTTGGCCTGCCATAGTGCAAGAAAACATGATGTGAAAAGCTGATCCGCTGTCCTGTTGAACAGGATCACTGGTATGAGGGAGTAGCCATCGATACTGCTGGGGTAAAGAGCAGCAGGCTTTGGGAACCTGGCTGAGATAACTGTTTTGGAAACAGATAAAGGAGAGGGCTGGTTAATTTGAAGGTACTGCAGGGAAAACATAGCAACGGGATAAGAGAAAACACAGTGCTTCAGATGTTAACAATAGTTTATATTTAAACTGGTGCCTTTCAGTGATATGTATGTGCTCTATGTTAGCAAAAGGTAGCTAGATAGTGGTTTATTCATTTTAATTAAAAAAAAACAACACTCATTTGATCTCATGATGTAGTATTTAAAGTTTTTAAGGTGAAAAGAGGTATTTAAAGTTTTTATATTTTAATAATTTTGTAGTATAGAGAAAATATGGTGATGCTGACTTTGTACAGCACGCTGAGTGGTAACTTCATTCTGCATGTATTTAAGCACTCAGCACAAATGAAAAGCTTATCTTTATTGTTTTATGGCCAAGTCAGTAAAGCACGCTACATTTGCTCTTAATAACCAGATAAGATGTAAGAATAGAGTTCTCTGTGTGTTTGGTCAGGACACCAGCACCTTCAGCACCTTTGTATTTCGTAGAACTTTATAAAACTTGAGGGAGAGGGAGGCAAAGTGGAGGATGTGGTGGGGTTACTTTCCTAGTGTCAGAGAACTGGCTTTTACTCTTGTGTGCAGACCCAGTCAGTTCAACCAAGTGAAAAGCTCGGAAGCGCTCGGCAGAGGCTAATTAGAAGCCTCCACCGTCGCTGCCCACAGGATCTGTTTGCACTCAGTGTTCTTGGCACCCTGCACACCGCTGCACTGATTTCACTCTTCATCTGCCATCTCTCTACAGCCGCTGAGCCTGTTCCAGTCCAGAGCCACTGGCCTGAGTGGGATTTTCCAAGCAGTTACATCTCTGATAGCCTGGACCCTTTTGGTACCAAACCTTAAAGCTGGGTTGGGAAATTCTTTGTGCCTCTTCTCCCACTTGCTAAATGCAGGATAAATGTGTGGATAAATGCAGGATCAGGGAGAAGGAGCGTAAAAGCAAAAATCAACAGATTTGGATGACAGGAGTGGAAATGGCGAGCAAGGGCAGGAGGACAGACAGGAAAAGCCAGTAAGTTGTAAGCAGAAATCAATACATAAGAACACTTGAGTGCACTCTGCGTAAAAAAACTTGGACTGAAATTCTGGGTTCGTGGGTCTTCCTGTTTGTTCCTTGACTATCTGGAAATACCTGTGAAACACAAGGAAAGTGCTTTTTGCTCTGGTAAGCTCTGAGGATTAGTTAATCTATTATTATTACCAGTTAGTCTACTGAAGCAGTAGAGATTTCTGCTCTGAATGTAAAGGCTAATGACTTATGCAGAAGTATCAGTTTACATGGCAGAATGTATGTTTTTCAGCTTAAAAAATAAAACGATTACTAGAGGTTAGCATACTTCACTGCTCATGTTAAGTGAGTTGGACAGAGCGGGGCAGGGCAAGGGCAGTCTGTGTTGCAGTGCCAGTGGCTGCTGTCTGTTGAAGTTCTGCTAACCCTGTTACTCCTCCTCTTGGTTGTTTTCACTGTCATCACATGAACAACTTTTTTTCTGTATAGGATCTACTTTGTGTTGTAGATAAAGATGTAATTTGTGCAACAGTGTTACGACATTGGGGACAACTAGGCCACTCCCTGCTCTTTCAGTTAGCCAAAATATTAATCCTGACTCTGCTTCCTGCCATGATTAGCTCTTTGCTTGACCAACCCCATTTTTTTTGCAACAGCCAGGGAATATGTGTTTTATTGAGGATCTGTCATGTGACACAGAATGGGAGTGATCATGGTAGAAGTCCATTGCTTTTACAGTGCATCCTCTGATATGAAATGTTCCTCTGGAGACAGCTTTGAGTCCTGTCTCAACTTTTGACAAAGCACCTCACACTTCGTCTGCAGTTTTGCTGTCTGATGTATATTTGACTATGGGACGAAGAGGTGCCACGTGCGTTGGATGGAGAGAGGTGATGAGGGAAGCTGCTTCTGGAGTCATGCTGGTCCTGTGCTTGGGAAGGGTTCCTCACATGTGGTGGAGATCAGTAACCTTCCTCGCACTGGAAGCTAGAAGCTTCCTTAACAGTTTGGAATTGATGTGTTGTGGTCTCCGTATGTTACTGTAGGTTACTTGAGATGCATTACAGTATACTTTTTTTTTTTAGTAAAATGGGATGCTTTTTTAAGTAGTTTAACAAAGTAGAAGTGTTATTTAATGAAAAATGCAAAAGCCCAAGGTTTTAGTAATATTTGCTATTTGAATGGAGACAAATCTGCATAAATTCTTTGGGTAGTTATAGAAAAACAACTTTTTTCCTGAAACGGGAAAACTTGGATATTATATCAAGAAGTTTCTGAAAACTGAAGTTATAAACTTGAATTACGTGCTAGGAAGTTTAGTAAATTCGTGTTTTAAATGAGAGAAAACCATTAATATAGTATTCTATGGAAAATGATGGTATTTTGTAGTTTTGCTGTTTAAGTATATATATTTAAAATTGTTTTGAGAAGTGCATTATTGAAGTTGTTCTAAGTAGTATTTGAACATAGTTAAAGACTACAGAAGAGAGCTAAACAAATACACATCTGAAGCAGACATTGTGTTTGTTCTTTGAAATTTTTAATAGCCTGTTCTCCAAGTCTGAGTCAGCTTTTAGGTTAATTAAATGAATTACTCGACAGCAGCTGGTTCTTTATCCAGATTCAGCAATGTTTTATATTTAAAATTTAGCTTGTTATGAACTTCTTTGGTTAAGCAGGACATCTATCACTAATTTTGAAAGAAATGTGAAATTTCTTTAGCCTGAATAGATTTTGTATTATTTTCTATCTCCTGAAAACTCACTGGCTGTAGTACTTTAATCAAAAACATATGGTAGTTCTTACAAGTGAATAGAAGAATAGGGACTTTACTGTTAGAGTAATTGTACAGTAACAAAGTTTTTTTGGTTTGTTTCTGTTTTTCTTCTTGACCAGTATGTCCCGATACAAAAACAAAGTCAAACCTGTATGGGCAGCGGGGTGCAGAGTCTCCGGGGTCAGCAGTAACTTAGGAAAAGTATGCAGAGAGGTCAGAGATCAGTTTGGGGGCCTATTTATCAAGGGAATGAGTTGGGAGGGCTGCCTCGCCATTGGTTCACAAGTTGATGTAGAAACCAGGAGTGAAAGCCGCAGGATGGAAAGCGCAGCTGAGATCTCTCAAGCGAGTGCATTGATGGCACTGAATGCCTTTCTGGGTCATGGTCGTCTCACCAGCAAAGGGTTGGTTCCCCGTTCCCCCCAGCAAAGGGAAGGGTGAAGGCCCCAGCTGGGGAGGGGGAGGAGGAGGGCATGAAGCTCACGCCATTTCATTCACAAGCACAAGGATGGCAGAGGGCCCAGACTCTTCATAGAAGTCCTGCACAGCAGCTTTCAGTCTAAATTCATGCCACTGATTAGATGCAAAAGTTTCTTTTCATTCATAGCAGCCAATTCGTTCCAGCGAGCAGAGAAACATAACATAAAGTATAGAAAACACAGCCAGCGGTTGCCAATTTCTAGGCAGATTAAAACCTTTTTTCTGTATCTGAAGTATGCTTACCATGTCGATTTCCCTCATCATGACTTGTTTTCAAAGTTAAACACAATAGCAGGGTGAGCTCTAGTAAGCATTTGGTATGCTTTGAAACTTTTCTGCCTAGCTAATTAATGTGATTTCAGTTTGGAGGATGGGCAGTGATGCTGCTGCTGTTGTTTTTGTAAAGAAAAAAAACTCTATCGAGAATTTAGAATAAAGCTGTAATGATCACTGTGACTGTAATCAGCTTTTGTCATTTTTAACCTTGAAAACTATCCATACCTGTTTTCACATGTAACGTTTTTGTGTACCTCTCTAATTAGAACTGTATAATTTTTAATTTGTGAGTTGGTTGGTTCCCTCCCCCCTCAGGTTATGTTAATGAATGAAAACTGTTAATTGGAAGACAAAACTGTTTCCAGTAAGGACGAAGAATTCTGTGGGTAGCTGAAAAAATTGCAAAAAGCATTCCCACTTATTAGCTATTAATACTCTAAAGATGAAAGTAGTCTGTATGACTTAGAAAATGAATTTGCTTACCAGCTTTTGAGATATGTGGAGTAAATCATCTTCTACTGTACTGTCATAGCTTTGCTGAGTTTAAATAGGTCTGCAGAGCTAGAAATGTAAGGGGAATTTTTCCTTATTGTTACTTAGATGCCCGAGTAACAGGCACCCTTTTGAAACGCTGTCTTTTTCTACTTTTGCGGCATGATCAGTGTGATGTATCCAGTCAGGTTTTGGGTTAGTTTAGGTCTCAGTTGTTTTGTAAAATGAAATTAAAGCCACAACAGACTAATTTTTGTGTATGGAATGAGCCTGGACCATCCTACTGGCTGGTAGGTTAAGGGGACTAAAACTTCTTCCAGACCGCACAGTCAGAAACATTCAAGTAGTGATACAGTTATGGGTTCAGTGCATGAGAAAAAATTAAATATTTCAAGGAATTAAAGACGATGATGAATCAGAATAAAAGATCTTAGTGATCTAAATTCATAGGATGAGCTAAGTACTGTCATGCCCAATCGTTTCTAGGTCTGACCAGAATAAAAGGGTGTTTGTTTATTGTTGCCATCTGAGGACATTCTTCTTCCCCTCTATTGCACTAAGCTGTCTGCAGTTTCTTATGATGGTTAAAAATGGAAATAAGTCTTCGTAATTGAAATAGTTGTGTAGGTGTTTTGTTTAGTCCTTAAACATACTCAGCTGTGCTAAAGCACAAGCGAGAGTTGGTATTTAAATTATTTGCACCCAACAGAAAAGTTTTTCAGGAAAAGGATCCCAAAAAGTGTATGGAAACAAAACAGTGCTTATGACAGTGCCTTGGATGATGATAATTAGCCTAATATTTCTGCCTTATTTTTCCAGTGGTAAGAAGTGTTCTCATTGTTAGTGTGACCCAATTAAAAATAATTATGCTCTGGCATTTTCCTTTCTGATACAATTTGGGCTGCAATGATTCTCCATTCTCTCCGTTGAAGTTTAGGATATGAACTGAATAGGAGTTTTTGGTTTTTTCAGATGTGATGCATTGAAGATGTCTCCAACATGGTAATATATTTGAAATGCAATGTCTTATACTTCACATTCCATGAGTCTTGAATTGAAGGTCAGAGATTTCAGCAACCGTATACATTGACTTATGAAGCTCTGTGTGTTAGTAAAATTAGCCCTCTGAAATCATTTATCCCTCTGAAATCCAACAGGCAGTTGCAGAATTTCACCATTTTTTGCATTTTCAAAAAATTAGGCTCCATAAACCCAGAATTATTTGAGAATTTTTTCCATTGCTTCATTACACTTGGAGAATTATTTCCTTTGTTTTATTTCTGTATATTTTGACAGGTATAAATGTAAAAGAAAACAGATTCTGATGCAACATTTATTTTTCTAGTGATGCTTCAAAAAGATATAACTCATTTTTCCAGTGCTGCACAGATTACTTGGCTTCTTACCTATAGATTGGGGAACAAAATTGTCTGTTTTCAATATTTGTAAAAATTTTCAACCCCTGAAATATTTATTCAGTGGAGGACCCAAGAATTTGAGAAAGAGAATATGTTGATTATTCTTGATGATGACACTCTTATTTCTTATTTTATAAAAGGAATACTGTAATTCCCTAAACTTAGTTTCGTTGCTTCTGAATGAAGCCTAGGGTTTTTCGAAGATGGTCAAGAGAGTCTGAAGACTGTATCCCATTGAAGTTCAATGTGAATTAGAGATAAAATTCAGTTAGGTGTCTGACATTTCTAACAGGAATATTTCAGGCATTTCAGGCATATTTGTCTTATTAAAACAAAGTTGTTAACAGATGACTCTGGTACAGAGGTCCCAACAGTTGGTGTGAGTAGGAGCGCAGTCTGTTCTGATCTTCATGCTCTTTGCAAGCACCAAACCTCAGTGGTCTGAGACACAGGCTTCGTTGTAACGTTGTTTGCTGGCAAACCAAAACCCTCAACTGTTTCTCTTTCATCCTACTCCACAGTGCTGTAAATACCTGTGAAAATGGAGGAAAGGCTAAGAATACTGTAATGGTTCAACATGCTGATATTTTATTTTGCTTCTACAAAGATTTATTAAAAAAAAATCAAATGGGAAGTTATACTTCAAATATTATACTTAGGTTATACTAAAAAGTAATTAAATTGTAGAAATCTGTGGTAAGACGTGGTCATGATATGTAGATGCCCTTAAGTTTATCATGTACTGTCCAGTACAAGGATAGGATGATCACAGCTAAGTATTGCATTCTTCTCCGTGCTTTAAGTTGATTTTAAACAACAAAAAACTCTGATACTTGTCATAATATTGTTACCAAACAAAGTTTGGCAGTGGTAGGGGTGCATTCACTGGGTTCATGTTGTTGTTCCACATCACTGTTTTTTGCATCAGATGACAGTCCAGTTAGAGAGGTAAAAACTGGGAAAAGTTTTGAATCTTCAGATTCTGAGGATTTGAAGCAATGCACACAGGCAAAAGTATTTCTGTAATGAAATCAATTCAGTTAATTGAAAAAGAACTCAAAGAGAGGAATTTATATTTTTATTTCAAGGATCAGGTCATGCTACGTTAAATGAAGGAAGTCCATATTTATGCTTAAACTTAATAATCTCTGGAATTTGGTCCGTAGGCAGAGTATTAACATTTGTAAGTATTTATATCCTGTCCTAATCTTTCTGTAACTTCTCTTACTTTTTTTTTTGACTAAAAGTGCTCTTAAATATATTCCTTAGTGGGTAAATTCCTCCACATAATTGAGTGATTCGCTTACTGTTGTAGTCTGTTCCAGGCATTTGCGGTGCGTTTCTAACTCAGAAATTTCTGGCTCATATGTGCTTACTAATTAACAATTAACTGTAGATACTGCAGATGATAGTGATTTTAGGAAAAAAGATGTTTATGTAGTAGATGTTGATAAAAATGCTCTTTAAACAAAACTGCTGTTATAATTCCCTCAGTTCTGAGGCCATAATAATTAATTTTTTTTTCTTTAGCTTGCAAGGCAGTATGAAAATGATAGTTTAATAAGAAAAGAAGTAATTAAAACTTCTCTTGCTGTAATTATAAGCAAGCAACAGTAATATACCTTCATCTTGTATTATACCAACCTCTCCACTTGCTACCAAAAGATGTGGCAGGCAGCCCCTTCGCAAAGATGTCTTGGCAGCACTGTGTCCCTGTGTCAGCCAGTGGGCTCTCCTGTAGGGGAGTATATGTGAGATAATACCAGATAGCAAAAGATCACATTATTGTCAGAAGGAAGCGGGAACTATTAGTACTTGAGAATATGTTAATAAATGGTATAAAAAGTCAAAGATCGGTGCTGGCTGTGCTGCTCTTGAGAAAACCCAAAGCAGCTGCTGTTAGCTTCAGACTTTAAGGATCATCTCTGGTAAACTAACCACCATTTTAGCCAGTTCTTTAATCCCGGTTGAAGGAATTGGTTTATGTGGGTCAGAAATCCTACTTTTGTGAAGCAGATTGACAGTATTCTGAAATACTGACCCTTTATAGGGCAGATGATGATACTAGTCATCATTTGACGTTGCTCTTAGAAGTACAGCTTTGCACAGGTTAAGAAGGCCACCTAAAGCAAGTCCTTACTTTTGAAGAAATCCCATTTCGCTCATACTGACATTTTGGGAGTGAAAGAAGAAAATGAAATACAATAATCCACTGTTCCCCTGATTTTTATATAGAGGGTGGGCTGACCTGACGCCCAGCTCCCTGGCTCTGATCGCGCGGTTGCTGTGAGTGGTTGGTATTAGAGTTCAAGCCTAAGGTACCTGCACTTTTCTCTCAGAGCACTGAATTTCTACATTGTGTGGAGAAGGCAAATGGCGAATCTTCCTGCTGTGAAGGCAGCTGTTTCCCACACGTTCATACCTGGGGTGTCATCTGTAGGGTGGATAGATGTACTTAATTTTTCTTTAGATTTTTAACTTGCTTAAAGGAAGGAAACCTTTTCACATCTAAGCTTCGTTTGCTATTGCAGTAGATTATATTTTTCTGGAGACTTTGAGTGAATCATTGGTAGCAAGAGGATGAGCTTCAGTGGTAGTCTCAGAAATGCTGCACACAGATACTATTTGCGAACAGGTGTATTTCACAACCTTACAATCTTGAGACGAGGAACGGATGGAGAAAAATGAAAGGTAGTAAATACATTTTGTTACATCAAATATGTTGTACATGTGAGAAAAATGTGGTTATTTCTCTTTAGATTTACAGAGCATCTCTGCTATGTCCATGCGTTAAATGTAATCCACAGTGGTCTGGTAAATTCAGGAAGGGCCCTTCACTCTGCCCACAGCTCCCACAGTTCTGTGAAAGCAGTTAAGTGGTAGCGTGGTTAAGGTTCATGACTCTGTGAGCTTTTTCTTTTTTAACTGTGTTTTTTTTATTGTAACTTCTTAGTGATTATTTATTAAAAAAAAAAGAAACGGAAGACAATGATCTCTCCAAGCTAGGGATGTAAGAATGCCAAAGCTCAAAACCTTGCTTAAAAATATCTTCATTTCTAAAGCAAAATACTTCATATAAAATTTCACTTTAAAACTTTGCAGACTTATCTATTTGAAATCTGGGATATTCCATTTTTGTGTCTTCTATGCAGTTTAAAGGAAAAAGTTAGCAATCGGTAAGAAGTAGACTGCCAAGTTTTGCATTTCAGACTTGCTGAGAATTTTGTAATAAACATGTACATAGAAAAAAGGCACAAACAACTTGATTCCGATGCAAGAATTAAGGGATTTCCAAAATGGGCTTCTTCCAGCAATTAATGCATGTACACTTAAACACAAGTTTTAAAGAAGGTTTCTAAGCTGTACACTTCTGAAAAACTTGTGCACCGGTGGAAGTTCAATGTGTGCATCTGTTGTGAAACTGTATTTGCTGAAAAATACCCATCTAGGATAGTAAGAGCGCTCTCAAGCTTTTAACCCTATGTAAATTCTTGTATTGTGGACATTATGATGGGTGTCTTCCATTTATGTACTAAGTGATGTGACTAACATTTGTCAGATGGTCTTTGCGTTTTCATCTTTTCTGGGGGGGGGGAACCATGTGCAGTTGAGTGTTTTGTTTCAGCAGGGTTACTTTTTTTTTTTGTTTAAATAGTCTTGTTGCTATGTTTTTGTTAAGGGAAGACAAAATCAAAGGGGAATGTGTTCCACACTTGAAGCGGAAGGTGACCGAGACAGCGATGTGCCTTATTTCCTGTAAGAACATCAGGAAATGCTTCTTGTACAGCCATTGACTATGGTCTAAGATTCTTCTTTTTATATGAATTAATTAGACTATTACTTGCCGAGAGCTGCATGGTCCCTAGGGAGCAGAAACGTCCATCATAACCATTGTGCTGAAGTTTGACAATCTGTTACATTTTCAAGGCCCTGTCTGTGTGTTTTGTTGAAGCCATATTAAAATTCTGTAGCGAAGGTGAATAGGTGTGATGTTTCCAGTTTATTTTGCTGCAGAGTTGTGTCTGTGTTCTGCACTAGTTGGAGTTATTAGGCTCTGAAGGCTTCCTGACGGGGTACCTTTACAGTTACGTAGGTCTGTTATGGGAATATGGGCCTTAATAAGTATTCCAGCTGAACATAAGTGGATTTAATGAATTATGTGGCTTTACTCCCCTCAGTTTTGATTGTCCTTCATGGAAATTAAGCCTTGTAATTGCATCTTTTCAGAACTCACTTTTCTTTGCAAAGAATGCCAGTTGATGTTTTATGTATATATATAAATTGTGCTTTGTTGCAAATGTGTGGTAGCATCCCTTTTTCACTTTTAGCTTCTACAGCTATAATGTGCAGAAGAAGTTATTTAATGTTGCAAGCATGTTGTGGAAGCTCAGTGTGTTGTTTGTGAAGTGCTTCCATACCCCTGGGTGACTGTGCCTCAGTACAGAGGCATAATCATTATCCTCCAAATATTGAGAAGCTGATGTTTTTTGCATTTGTGGTGCCAATAATCTTAAAAAAAAATGGGGGACGGAGAAAAAAGCCTGCTGTAAACACTGAGTAAGTATAATGTGTGGAAATATATACAGTACTGATCGAACACTTCCTGGGGTCTGTTCAGAATAGAAACCACAGAAACTTTTTTCTGTCTTTGATGGACATCTTGGAAGAGGTCCCCAAGACAGCTGTGCCCCGTTCGTGGTGCCTGGACAGCAGTGCTGGACTGGCTGGTGTAGCAGAACCCAGGAGAAGCATCTTGCAGCAAGCATAGCCTCAGGTTCAGTCCTTTGTGGGCATGTTTCTGAAAGCACTGCTTGTAAGTCTTATGCAGTTTAAGGATTCTTTTTTTCACAGGAGTTGGTATTTTCCTTTTAAGATGTAACCTAGATATTTTATAAGACTTAATACAGAACTCTACGTTTCTGTAGACTGCAAGCATGATTGACTAATGCATGAAAGGAGACAGGAGCACGAATTCTCTGATGCTGCGTCACTAGCATTGGGTGTGCTCTAGTAAGGAGAGACTGTCCTTGACTTTGTCTCAGCCAGGAGTTAGCTCCCAGCCCCTTACCTTTGAGGTCTCTGACCTAATGCCTCTTTGAAAGGGGTGTTCCTCTAACATGAAAAGAAGGGTTGAGTTCCTGCTTGCATCAGCACATCCCTATTGTTCTGGCTGCTTTCTCCAGCTTTTTCATGTGAAGGAGGTTGAGTGAAATGATTTTTTGGGGCTTTGTTTTCACAGAGCTTAGAAGAAAGTGTTGGACCTTGAAAGTTCCTACAAACTGACCATGTTGTGATGGGGAAAAAAAAGAGGCAGGAACATGCTGGTGGTTGCAAGTTAAATTAAGACACTCTGTGAAGGATTACTCTTTTTCCAAAATACTACATTAAATTCTGTGGAAAAGCAGTTCTTTTTGCATCCTGAATATCTAATTAACCAGCACTTTTATGAGCTTTTGAGACTTGAACCTGATATGTTCAGCATACAGTCCTATGGATAAGCAAAAAAAAGAGTAAAAGGCTGATGTTTGATTTTGCCTTGAATAGGCTTTGAGTGAAAGTTCATGTTTGAAGAATACGTTTCAGTAAGAGTGTCTATCCTTCTTTTCATG
>VYZW01017009.1:65076-78518 GCA_013401315.1 Balaeniceps rex | reverse complement strand
GGTGTAGAAAGGATGCTATAGTACAGAGAATATTACCTTTTGATTGAAATAAGCGTATGGGAATTGCAGTTGCTGACCTTTTAGTTCTGATTCAGGGTTACTGTTTCAGTCTTCTACAATGTTATTTCAATAATTAAAATCTATTCGATATATTTATTTCTCAAAAATAAAAATTTGTGGCTTTATATCTTGAAAATTTAATACCTTCTCAATTTATATTTTATGTTTATCTAAAGATATAAGACAAGTCTGAACTGATTTCAACACATGTATATTTAAAAAATATTAATCTGAAGACAATATGGAATTGCTGAATGGGAGAGCAGAATCAGTTTCAATGGCTTCTCTCAATGATATTCACATTAACCTCCTTAACATAATAGTTGGCATCAGTTTCAGAAAAACTCAGTGCTCCAGTGAAGATGCTAGGGCCACCATTACTAGTTGTTCCTTTTCCTATCATCCAAAACATGGCATATTACACAATGATCTGTTAATAATATCTAAATAAATTATTGTTCATTTCAAGCTCTTTAATATTTAGAATACTTTCATGGGATCTGCAAATTAAATTAATTCCTTACCAGATGACATATCACCGATTCACTTTTGACATGACATTCATGTAATTTTTTTCTCATTTTCAGTGGTTGATAAGCACAGTCAAAACAGGAATGCTCATTAGATTTTTCTTACCTCTAAAGGGAATTGAACACATTCAATATTGGAAATACATGTTCATCTGCAGAAATACTGCATACCACAATTCATCTTCTTTGAGCTATATTTCTGTTCTTGATGGTTTCATGTCGAATTGATGTTTTTCATCCTTACGAACAATTAAAAAACAATTTTAAGAAAATGAGGAAAAATCAAGAACTGTTTTATTTACACATTGTATGATCCATCATATGACCTGACCTATTATACATTCTATCATGTGAAATCAATGTTGTTTACAAGACATTTCTAAATGGTGACCTGAAGGTTTCCTTCTCTTCCCTCCCCCTCCTTAATGTTCAGTAGAATTACTGTTGCTTTACACAAGCGAATATAGAAACAAGGCCATGGAATGCTATGAAAGTTCAGATGCCATATTCAAATAAATTTTGGAATCTACCTCTATCTTAACATGAGCATTGGGTGTTTTAGGTAACATCTCCCCTAGGCTTAACAAAGGAGCTAAGGTTGGTCCAAAGGGGTACCAGCAAACATCCTAAAACAAGCTTTTGTAAATTACATTATTCAAATATTATGTGTATGCTAGGTTACACACAAAAGTTTCTGAAATAATGCAAAATAATTTATTTTTTAAGTACTAATTTGGCTCCAATATTAATACTATTAAATGGAATGTATAGCCTTTCCACTCAGAAAACAAGGAAGTGGGGAAAAAAGGGTAACTTGTGAAGAACCCACCACATGATAACAGTGTGAATATTTGATCTCCTCTGTCACATCACTGAACACATACAAAACTTACTTACATGTTTACAAAAGCCTTTGGAGTTTTGTTTCACAAAGATACTGATCAATAAAATGAAAAAATGTTAACACGTACTTTTTTGCTTCAGATTGGAAATTGTTGTAATAAGATAGTACTGTCTTCACTGGTCCATGAATTAGATAATTGAGTTTACTTTTATGCTAAATGTATACAGGAAATGTTTTTATTACTCTGAAACACACTTGATCCTTCACAATATATTTTACATTTTCCCAATGAAGCATGCAACTTTTCACTCATGAAAAATATAGTTCATGTTTGCAATAACAGTACTATGTTAATCACACTACCTTGGAAGATCTGCTAATATGTTTGTTAATAACTTGTCTGATCTTTCTGAAACCAGCTACTTTCATGAATGTTAAGGAATACTGATTTTGTCCTTATGTGGGTTTTTTTTATCAGTAATATGAAGAAACATCAATTTATCAGTATGAAAACGCATTAGTAATATTACTTATCATGTATAATACACAAATATGACATCTACGTGGTCTGAATTCATCATTTTGGCATTTATGTAGCATAATAACATAGTACCTGCTATAATACAATACGTAACACCAGGGAAGGCAATTAAGAACTTGCACTTTCTCTAATATTTTTCTTGGGTTTGAAAATGATGTATTCACTGGTTTACTTTCATTTGCAGCTTGAGACACAGTAAGTCCATGGTTCATTTGATAATGCTACATCTGCATTTCAATTGTTTCATCTGCATTTAAGGGTTACTCAAATAATCTTATCACAATCCTGGAAAACAACAGTTCCTGGGAAAAAATGCAAGAATTAAATATTCAGAGACAAAAGGCAAGAGGGCTGTTGAACCAAACAGATAAAATAGGTGAACAAAATAATTAAAATTAGAATTTGAATAAGAAATTAACTAAACAAAAGAGAAAGAACTAAATTAACATGGCAGCAGGACAACTATTCTCTATTATTAACATTGAAGTTGTGCAGGTAGATCACACTTATTTGAGCTTTATAATCCATATGACCTTCTTCCTTATTCTTCTGTCTTTAACTTTGGTAAAGGTAATGGAAAAAAGTTAGTCAGAGAGGGAAACAGCTCAGCAGCTGTTGTGCTGGTGGTGTCCTTCCACTCAGAAGTGTTCAGTGTGCTCTGATGACTGCCTGTTATCTCCCCTGCATCACAGGTGCTCCCACACCCTGCCAAAATCCTCCCTTCCTCCTGTCTTCATATGTAGTTCTGACTGGAGTGTTTGATAACATTGTTCCAAACTGAAAGACAATTTGATTCAACCAAACACTGCCTCAGACACCAGCATACATTCAGGCAGTTATCAGACAGAAGCTGCCATGTCTAGCTTAGAGGTAACTTTCTTTTGCAAGTCTCTGAAGGTGATACAGGCAGATGCCCTGGTATCTGGACAACTATTTAATTCTGTTGAAATTATTTTTATAACCAAATAGAAATCAGAGAATTAATATGAGTTTCATAGTTCATAGTTCAGTGCTTTGGTTTTTTACATATGATAATTTTTTCCCAGCCGTTACTTTGCCTGTTTTGGCTGTAAGCACCTCAGACAGTGACCATCTCTTCTCAGTTTCAATATTCTGAGGACACAGAGCCCTATTCTGACTGTATCTGCATTAGTACTGAATACATGTAATAAATACATTTAAATTAATATAACACATTACCTTCAAAATAGAATTCTAAAAACATACTGATATTTTTAAGCAGATACCTCCATGGTTATGAAACAGATGAAACAGATGAAACCTGGTTTCTTATAGACCTGTTTTATCAGTCTGGCACCTGGACTAGCCAAGCCTTTAATCTTAACTGTGACAGTCCAAATTGATCAATTCATGTACATGGCTTGTTTAGTTATTAACAACTCTCCATAACTTAAACCAGTTATTCCACCACAAATAATTCTCAAAATGAGTATAGAACCTGTGGTACTAACCCAAAAATAAGTTCAGACTTCTGAAAGGGAGACATAAGACATGATGTAAGAATGTAAGATATTGCTTATGAATTGGAGGGAATAAGAAATAAGAATAAAGCCCTATAGTTCTGTAATCAGAAGCTGAGATCAGAAGTTCTAAATTTGGGGGAATGTTTGATCAGTCCCAAAACCACTCTAGGTGACTTCTTTTGCCTAGGCACTTATGGACATTGTTGCGTTCAGAATTAGCCACACTAATCATTCAAGACAAGTAAACAGAAAAAACAAAGACAAAAATGCAAAAATGCATTGGGGTAGGTATTAAAACACAATTCCCTTTAATAATGATCAGTTTCGTATAGTTGGTTCTTCAAAAGAGGAGCATCTGTTCAGTTCAATAGAGCTTGCTGCAGTCTAGGAGACAACTAGAGCTGGCTTCACCTATGTTATTACTTATAGTCTAACGTCTATAGTCTTAATGATTCTTCACATGATTAAGTTATGTGATGCCCATACAAGCTTAGTTCGTTTTCCCACAGAAAGTTTCTGTTTTCTTTAATTTGATATCACTACTCATACTATTCGTAAATGTAAATTTTTATAGATAACTTGTTCGTGTCTTGTGGAGAATACATTTTTTTAGCCATTCCAAGGTCATCCTTATACCACTCATCAGGGTATATTTGTCTACAGATCCAGATAAACATTCTTTTAAAACATCATCTTCTACAGGTTTTCTTCTGAATGTGATTTCAAAATAGTCTTAAAGTGTATTTGGTCATGCATTCAGTAGGCTTCCAATATTTCTCAGGATTTTTTGACATTCAAGTTACCTTGCAATGCTAAAAGAGTAGATTAGATAGATAGATAGAAAGATACATACAGACATAAATAGATACATAATAATAACATGTTTAAGATACATATGTATACACACATATGCATTATGTGAGTATTTGTAATACCTTTCTAACTACTCATAAATAACATCTTCATATCTAAGTATAATAGCATAAGTGGCAGCTACTAGACTTTTTAACTTGAATTTATTTGATTCTCTTCAGCCTGCAATATGATGATATGTATGCTCAGGATCATTAGGTAAACCATGAGTTGCAAGGGACATGCAGGATCAGGAACTGGTCAACGTAGAGGAAACCAAGGAGGCTGTATTTACTGCAAATTAGGCCTCTAAAGGCAGAGCAAGCAGAGGATAAACAAGTGTAGGAAAGCAAAGCCAGAGCAGGAACCAGAAATCAGGGATGAGCAAGCATGTGTCAGAAGAGGAATGAGATGAATGATTGTAACTGCCTCCAAAACTGCAGTCAAGGATGGAATTGTCTCAAAAAGGCAATAGTAACACCACAGACCAGCCCCTAAAGGCAGGCTATGGCTGCCTGGGAGACTGATACCTTCAGGAGGTTGGGAGCAGACAGATCACCCAGTTGAGGAGGCAGCAAGGAGATCATAACTTCCATGTTCTTGGCTTCTTCTATCTAAACCTTCCCCATATGTCCTAAACACTTCCCACAAAAGCCAAGGCTTCTCTCCTTCTTTGGTGTGTTAGAAAGTGTAAGCACTGAGCAAAGCTTTCTCGTATCTGCAGCATTTATACAGCTTTTCTCATTTCTACTGAACAGAAATGGGGACGATTTTAATTATCTTTGAGTTCTTATCTCTCCATAAGATTTGCTTGAAAGCAGCCAACAAGATTTAAAAAGAAAGAAAAATTAATTAGTGAATGTAGTGAAGAGAAACAGAAAGGCTATGATTACAATGCCCTTTTTTCCCTATAATCAAAAGGCTGAAAAACAAAGTTAAGCATAAAGAAACTATACTTTCTATCACAACAATAGAAGTAACCATGTAAAAAGCAGACAGGTTAAGCATACTTGCTTTAAAGTGTTAAATTGCAGTGTGCCCTCTTGACCATGTGTCGTGGTTTAGCCCCAGTCGGCAACTAAGCACCACGCAGCCGCTCGCTCACCCTCCCCGCCCCTGGTGGGATGGGGGAGAGAATCGGAAGGGCAAGAGTAAGAAAACCCATGGGTTGAGATAAGAATAGTATAATAACAGAAATAAAATAATAATAATAATAATAATAATAATAATAGTAATAATAATGATAATAATAATAATAATAATAATAATTGTAATGAAAAGGAGAACGAGAGAGAGAGAAACAAAACCCAGGAAAAGAAAACAAGTGATGCAACCGCTCACCACCCGCCGACCGACACCCAGCCAGTCCCCGAGCAGCGATCGCTGTCCCCCGGCTAATTCCCCTTGGCTTATATACTGAGCATGACGTCATATGGTATGGAATAGCCCTTTGGTCAATTTGGATCAACTATCTTGGGCTGTGCCCCCTCCCAACTTCTTGTGCACCTGGCAGAGCATGGGAAGCTGAAAAAGAAAGTCCTTGACTAGCCTAAGCACTACTTAGCAACAACTAAAACATCAGTGTGTTATCAGCATTCTTCTCCTACTAACTCCAAAACACAGCACTATGGCAGCTACTAGGAAGAAAAGTAACTCTAACCCAGCTGAAACCAGGACACCATGTGTAGTCCGTCAGAAGCTGAAAATATTTTTGATATGCAGCCTGAACAGTAAGGGAAATTACATTGCTTTGCAGTTTCACAGATTTTTTTTTCCCTAGTCAAAAAAGAATTTAGTAGAAAGTGATCCAGTGTTTAAACAACTAAGATTTGTGTTAATATTTGGTGGCAATTAAATAACTAGGAAAATCATTGGAACTGAAAAAATATTTAAAATAAGGATAACTCTAAAATAAACATATACAGAAAAGAACAACTATGCTCTCTGCGTATGTGTACATGTGTGTGTCTGTGTGTGTGTGAAATTTGTACACTGGTAGGACAATACCTTCAAACCAAGGAAGGAGGGATTGTGACTGTGACTATTAATATTTACAAAATCCTTTATGACATTCTATATGTATAGTTTAACATTTATTTGAAGCACGTTGATGAGATAATCTTAAAATACCTTCCAATATGGATTGACCAATTCATCAACTAGATGAAAACTAAACAAAAAGAAGAAAGATTGAAAACATTGTAAAATTAATCAGAATATTTAAGTAGGCTCCAACTGATTTATCTTTGTTCTTTTTTCTTACAAAAATACTGGCAGGATATTTGTTCTCTGTATTGTAGTGGTCCTAGCTAGAAGACGATTGCACATCGAGGAGTTAGTATTCCACGTAACAAGTTGACCTGAGTGCAGTCATGTACTGTGCCATGCCAGACTGCACATTTCATTTGGTGTTCAGGACTGCACTATCCATTTATGTGGGATGAGCTTAGCCAGATAATTGTAACAAAAGATCTTGGAGGCAGCACCCAGTTACCATTAGCAGTAATACTACTGGCATGTCCTTGGCTTTATCTTGAAGCGAAGTAACATGGTTTCTTTCTATGCCACAATACTTTCAAGAAAATCCTAAAAAAAAAACCTTTAAAGACCACAATACTGGTGAACCACACCACAAACTGTATGCATAAAGCATGCTGTGACCTGACTGGGAGCGTATCCTCTTTTGCACTATCTTGGCATTCCCAGCCTCAGAAGGGATGTAAGACAAACTAAAAGAACTAGTGCACCTCTTCATGTGCAACATGTATGAACTAAAGGTCCATTATTTGAGAAGTTCTAGTAGCAAGAAATCTTGCCTGAGTACCAACCATTTCCCAAAACGCAACTGTATCGTCCAGCTGATGTTTTCTTTCTCTTTTAACAAAAGCATTTGTCAAACAAACACATCTGTTCATTATTTTCTGGATATTCTGGCTTGTTATGATCCTAGTAAGAAAGGCATTCAGATTCTGTATCTCTGTACAAGACATGGACCTGCTGGAGCATGGATCAGAGGGATGGAACACCTCTCCTATGAGGAAAGGCTGAGAGAGTTGGTGTAGTTCAGCCTGGAGAAGAGAAATCTCTGGGGAGACCTTAAAGTAGCCTTCCAGTACCTGAAGAGGGCTTATATGAAAGGTGAGGACAGACTTTTTAGTAGGGTCTGTTGCAATAGGAAAAGGGGTAATGGTTTTAAACTAAAAGAAGGTAGATTCAGACTAGATATAAGGAAGACATTTTTTATGATGAGGGTGGTGAAACACTGGAACAGGTTGCCCAGAGAGGTAGTGGAGGCCCCATCCCTCAAAACATTCAAGGTCAGGTTGGACGGGGCTCTGAGCAACCTGATCTAGTTCAATATGTCCCTGCTCACTGCAGGGGGGTTGGACTGGATGACCTTTAAAGGTCCCTTCCAACCCAAACCATTCTATGAATCTATGATTCTATAAAAGGTCACTTATCTGAGCTAATATGATAAAGGAAGAGGATAGTATTGATAATATTACAATCCTTCAGATGCTGGGAACCCCAGCTTGTGCAGTATTGAAGGGCTGCCAGTCAGAGTGCAGCGCAGTTGTGGAAAGGTTACCTGACATTTTGGTCTTTTGAGCTCTTACAAGATTTCTTAAAAGAGGACAGCTCTACTCATCATTTTGAGTATCAAATAGGAAGGATGTTCACCTGAGAACTTGTTGCTGCACTGTTAAATAAAGACAAGGACACACAGGTGGCTTAATTGCTGGTACCAAGTGGGACCTGTCTGCGGGCTCCTCTGTCACAAGGAGATGGCCAAATGTGTTCTGTGGCTAAGGGATGTGAGCCGCACAGCGCAGGCCTGTCCCTGCTCAGGTTACCAGTTATAAGGACCACTATCTCCTCCATGAACAACTGGCATCCAGTCAGTATCACTACATCCATGCACATTGCATGAAACTAAAAAACTTCTCACCATTCAACTGTCTTTCCACTTGGATGCTCATTAAGTTGTCCATTCAAAATGGAAATGTTCCAAAGCACAACAGTGAAAAGCAATAAGAGAGGGGGTGGCAGGGGAAGGGACAGGGGAGGAGATCTCATGACGGTCTTCATTCTGTGTATTTTAGGTTTCCCACATCCTCATTTAGGTCAAACATTTTCCTGTAAAACCAGAAGTTTGGTAGAAGGAAAATACTATTTTCATATCAATTCTGCTGAGAATATAGTTTGTACCGACTTCATATGAAGATGTTGTTCCTCAATCTTGACCTTTTTTGGAACCAAAACATGAATTCAGGAAAACAATTATTGATATGCAAGCTTGAAAATTTCAACTACCATTTTGAAGCACCAAATATGCATAAAATGTTTCCTTTCAAGTGCTTAATTCTTAAAACAACTTCAAATAACATGTAAAACATTATTGAAGCAAAATTACATTTCAAAGTGGTACACAGCGATCTAGCTGCTCAACTGTCACCGGCATTAATAAGAGTCACACAGCTTAAGTCCCTGTACACGACTCAGAAAGTTTACTGCCGTGTGTCTCCACTAATCACATCACAGAGGGAACATCCCATATCAGCTGTTTTTTATTAAAACTGCATAGCTCCATTTAAATATTTTATCCTTATCTATCAATCACTGTACAGAGACCCTCCCTCAAGCAATTATTTGCTATGAAATTTCGTATTTATTTATATTAGCTATGCCCTTACTCTTAGTGGAAAGCCCAAGGTAAAATTGTAATGTCACTTGGGACAGTAAAGGTAACTATAGCTATTTTATGATTTACTAGTTTTATAGTAACAGCCATCTGCAGTCTACTTATTTGCTTCTGTAATTCATTTAGTCAAGCGAAGTTAGGTTTGTTTTTTTTTTTTGGTGTACGATAATGTTTGCAAGGAGGATATTGAGCACCTCTGTTCTGTGGATAGTCAGGATACTTGAGATAGAAGAGTGCATTGATATACAAAGTGAAGAGGAAGGTCTTCAGGTACCCCTTTGGCACATGACTTTTTCTGACACTTTCACCTCACTTACAAAGACAGCAGGAGAACAGTGGATCTAAGTCTATCTAAGTCTATTAAAGGAAATGTGAAAGCTAGTGAGATCCCATTATTACTTCAAGCAGTTAAAAGCACTTGAGATAGGTAGGCAATAGCAAATATCTTCCATGAAAAATTTCACAAGAAACAAGCACCACCAAAACTATCTTTCTTCCCTTTTTTCTTACATTTTTCTTGCTATTTCTGATGAAAAAGCCCAACATCAACAACAAAATCTACAGCAAATCAGCAGACAAACAAAAATATAACTTTTCTTAGGGAAAACTATGTTCATCAGTTGAATATTTTTGCACCTCTAGTAACCATCATTGATTTAGTGTCTTACAATGCATGTATCTTCTTGGAAAGGTATTTTAAAACATTCACTTCCTCAGTATTGGTTAAGCATATATGTTATTCTCAGTTTCTAGCACAATAAACTGTGTATTTGCCCTTAATCACTAAGATAAAATCATATCTTGATATACAGCAGTACAGATAAGTGTATGTTTTATATAATTTCCTAGATTTTTACAACTATCCCCATATTTTCTTATTTGTATTTGACATCTGTAAACAACATTTTCCAAACAAGCTTTGCCAATACTGGCATTTCGAATGATTGGTTGATGGACACAGGGTTACTCCTTCAGAGACTTAAAAATATATAACACACTGCTTAGAAAAAGCTTCAAAATGCTTTCAAGATGGATATGGCTTCAGAATGAAAAATGTTTCAACACCAGTTCAGACACTACTTATTGAATAAAACATATTCCTGTAGACTAAATAAATATAGTGTTTACAGAAATTCAGAAGAAGAAAGACTGAATGTTGGAAATAGCTGTATCGATTTGTTTTGGTGTTAGCCCAGATACCAGTCAGTGATACTGACTATAGGTGTATGCCCTTGTGGATGGGGTACTTCAATCAATATTTTATTGGCTGTGAGCACTTTTTCAACAAAAAATTGCAGTATCAGCCTACGTATCAAATTGCATTAAATCATTTAGCAGTATCTCCTGTTATTGGTTGTCAAGACTTTGTCCAGGAAAGCCTTCAGTATATTGTAACCATATGCATACTTTGCTGGATTTGAATATTTTTAGTAAAATTTAGTTCTATTTCATCAAAATGTTTATATTCTGGGGGCCTCTGAATCAATGTTTCCCTTTCAGATCACTTGCACCTCCAGCTGACACCTGCTAAATGATAATTTTCTCATTTGTCTAGGAGGATTTTCTAGGAACATATGTAAATGAAATATTACCTACATGTATACACACATGGGAAACAGATGGAGCAGAGAGCTGAGGCTGTGAAAGAAACTCCTGAACTTAATCACAGTAGAATCTTTTTTTCTTATTTCCTTTTTCTTCATTCATATAACCCACACATCACAATAGTAAAAGTACTTCTCTTTGAAATCAAATCCTCAGAATATCTGCATCAGAGGAGAAGATATAAGCAATAAAATGTAGTTTCTGGAGAAGGGCCTCAATGCAAATGGTAACATGTATTTCTCATATGTATGTACAGCACACAGTCTTGTTAAATCTTGAGACTTTTTTTACAAATAAATAGAGATACACATGTGAAAATACCTTCACTAAATTCTAAGACAAACAGAAAGTAATTAGGCTATGACTACATTTCTTTTGCAACAGGTTTAAATGATCCCTACTACTTCACTGGTAGCACTATTCATTTCTAAATACACAGAATATTTCTGACTATGAAATATGTCTCAAACATTTTCACATTCTAAATACTGTAATAAAGAGGATGCTGTAAACAAATGCTATCAAGACAAATCTTAAGACAAATATTAAATACAGAGTAGAAGCAAACAAATAGAGTAATTTCCATCTTTAGTCTGGAAAGTCCTAAAGAACTAAAAGTTTGAAAAGTCAATTTTATTTTTTTGCCATTATTACCACTGAGTCTGGAAATGAAAATGTTTGGAGACACAAGCACACAGCATTCATTAGATTTCTGTCCAGAAATATTTTACTTAATACAGCATTATATTTACAGAGTATTTCAATAATATTCACACTCACAATGTGAGTCATTCTTATCATTTATAATACTTAGAAAAACCTGAAAGTCACACAGCAAATCTATGATGGTTTCAGGTTTAGAGCAAAGACTCCTGGCTCTCAGACCTGCATTACAGGTACCTCTTAGGTAATCAGATACGGTTTGTAAAATGTGTCAGTGATAGCTCTGAAAATATTGCTAGTTAGAAGGGATTATCTAGCATACAAGAGATTAATTTTATTTAAACACTTTCTGGAAAGGAAAAACTAATCCTATTTCATAGTTCTCTAGCCACATTGTTAAAATATTTAGTAAGAGAATTACAAGTCAGTTACTCCAACCTGTAGAAAGTAGAATCACATAAATAATGTATTTATCATCTCATAAAGAGTAACCCACCAGCTGCCAAGATTACTTAGAGCTGAAAGAAAATATTAAGAAACTATGATCACTATAAAATATGAAAGGCATTGGTTAGGTGTCCACAGTTGGGTTCCTTATGGTAGCTGCTTAGCTACTATCCAAATATGCAGAGAATAATAGGATAATAAGTTGACCTGTCTGGTTCCTTGAAAATGTAGGTCAGGTGTTCACTGCGTAAAGAAATTACCTGCTAGGTGACTTATGTTGCACAGAGCATTAGCTCATCTGCAGTCTGGCTGTATATCACTGTCATATAGTGGAAAGAAGGTGGCAAAACATGATAAAAATGAGGAAAGGAATTACAAAGGAGGACAAAAAGAAGACCTGTATTTTAATTAAGTTCCAAAGACCTGTATTAGCTGTATATGTGTTTTTCAGGGAACCGGGTTTGATAATGATCTCATAACAAACCAGTCTTTTAGTGCAAAACTCCTATCAGTATTGTTAACAAGATTAGCTTCTAAGCTAAACAGTACTACCAAAAATAAATGTGCCATGATGTGATACTTTAAACTACAAGCATGTTAACTAGGCTAATACTATAATAAGAAAGCAATAAGAGCTATCCTATTATTACAGGATTTTTATTCTTCTTTTGTAATAAAATTATAACAGATTATAAAGATTTATAGTTAAAATATATCTAATATTTGGAGAAGAATGGACACTTGAACAAGTAATGGTATTATCAATAATCATGTTAGCAAATGTGGTTATATTTTTCCAGTCCTTGTCTGGCAATTAAATATGTGCAAATGAATCATGTGTCTCACATGATGCTCCACTCAAGTTGCAGCAAGATATCAAATGTGGAGTCCTGAATGGAGTGAATTAAGGTGTTAAAACTACTATGGATTCAAGGGGGGTTAAGCCTTACCATATTGCCTTATGATCTTATATACCTTTATTTATTGAAAGATACTTCCTCTGCCAAGTAACACTTTTAATTAAATAATTCTTGGACCTGAACAAGTCATCTTTGATAAGCTACACTTAATTTCCTTATATCTCTCATTGAAAGATTTTGTTTATGTCATTCTTTCCTGAGAAATTTGGGTTTAAGTTTCAAGTAGTTTAATTGTTTTGTAATATGCAGGAATGAAGAATATGGAGAAGAAATGCAAAACCATGAGAAAAAAAAATATAGAATCATAGTCAGAAGGGACCATTAAAGGTCATCTAGTGCACACACCCCCCGCCCCCCGCTTCAATGAGCAGGGACACAGAATCATAGAATCATAGAATCATAGAATGCTTTGGGTTGGAAGGGACCTTTAGAGGTCATCTAGTCCAACCCCCCTGCAGTGAGCAGAGACATCATCAACTAGATCAGGTTGCTCAGAGCCCCGTCCAACCTGACCTTGAATGTTTCCAGGGATGGGGCCTCCACTACCTCTCTGGGTAACCAGTTCCAGTGCTTCACCACCCTCATTGTAAAAAATTTCTTCCTTATATCTAGCCTAAATCTCCCCTCCTTTAGTTTAAAACCATTACGCCTTGTCCTGTCACAACAGGCCTTGCTAAAAAGACTGTCCCCATCTTTCCTATAAGCCCCCTTTAAGTACTGAAAGGCCGCAATAAGGTCTCCTCACAGCCTTCTCTTCTCCAGGCTGAACAGCCCCAACTCTCTCAGCCTGTCCT
>VYZW01017009.1:52789-64353 GCA_013401315.1 Balaeniceps rex | reverse complement strand
GGGACTTCACCTGACTGCCATGACTTTTCAAATATCATGGAGAGTGGCTTGGCAACTACATCAGCCAACTCCTTCAGGACTCTGGGATGCATCTCATCAGGTCCCATAGACTTATGTGTGTTCAGGTTCCTCAGGTGGTCACAAACCTGATCCTCCCTTACAGTGGGAGGGGCTCCACCCCCCTGGACCCCCTCTTGTGGTCCATCAATTCAGGAGGGGTGAGGAGAGAGGTTGCCAGTGAAGACTGAGGCAAAAAAACTGTTGAGTACCTCAGCCTTCTCCTCATCTGTTGACACTAGGTCGCCATCCCTGTTCATCAGGGGAGGCACGCTTTCTTTAACCTTCCTTTTCTGTTTGATATACCGGTAGAAGCCCTTCTTGTTATGCTTCGCATCCTTCGCCAAATTCAGCTCCAGCCGCGCCTTGGCCTTCCTGACCCAATCCCTACAGAACCAGGCACCATTCCTATACTCCTCCCAGGATACTGTCCCTGCTTCCACTGCCTGTGCAATTCCTTCTTGCCCTTTAGTTTGACCAGCAGGTCTTGACCCAGCCATGCTGGTCTCTTCCCTTCCTTTCCTGATTTCTTACACCTGGGGATTGAGAGCTCTTGCACTCTATGGAAAATGTCCTTAAAGATCTGCCAGCTCTGTTCTGCTCCCTTGTCCATTCGGGCAGTTTCCCAGGGGATCCTATTGACTAACTCCTTGACGAGCTGGAAGTCTGCTTTCCTAAAATTCAGGGTCCTGACTTTACTCTTCACATGACCCATATCCCTCAGGACTGCGTACTCTGCCAGTGCATCATCACTGCAGCCCAAGGTGCCTCCAATCTTGACATCAATGATTAGCTCACTTGTGTTGGTGACCATCAGGTTCAGTATCGTATCCCCTCTGGTAGGGCTGTCTATTACCTGGCTTAAGAAGTTATCCTCAGTACACTCCAGGAGTCTCCTGATTGCCTACAGCTCACCGTGCTGCTTTTCCAGCAGTTGTCAGGGTGGTTGAAGTCCCCCAGCAGGATGACAGTCTGCAAGCACAATGCCTCCTGTAGCTGGATTAAGGCGGCTTCATCAATAGGCTCCCCTGGATCAGGTGGCCTGTAGGAAACACCAACCATGTGAAATTAAAAAGTCTTTAGAGAGTTGAGTCTTACTTGGGAGGGGAGAGGGATAGAAATTAAATTCATCTTGGAACATGGTCAGTCAGAATAGGAAAAAGAATCTGAAACAGATTTGTTTTTTAAGGAAGTGCCTGAGAAGCAGCGACCTGTACAGAATGATAATTACAGATGAGTTTATAATAGCCAAAAGTAGCGGAAAAGCCTCCAGAGTATTGATCTGTATATTAAAAAAATCAGAAAACAAAACCAAAAAACAATTTTACATATTGCATTGCATTGCAGTCAAACCTGAAATATTCAATATAATTTCATTTTAGAGAAAATGTCTATGGTTGAACATACTGATATTGTACCATGTCCATCACAAACATCAATTGTTCTTCTAATCCTCCACAGCCTGGAAATGAATGCAGCCATGACACTTACTTGTTTCCTGAGTCACCGCATGTTTATAAATCTCATTGGCTGATCTGCATAATGGACAGCATTACATATATTATACTTACTCAAGTGGCAGAGGTCTTTGCAGTTGATCTTAGGTTCAGGCTCTGCCTGTTTTATATAGATGTTAGATAATATAAGAAATAATGACGTATTTTGCTCATTTTTATAAAAAGCATCTGTAAAACAGTAATATTAAAGCTGTAATTTGGAACACACAGAAGTAGAAGTTTGAGAATGCCTGTGTGGCATCAATTTGTCTTTCTTGAATACATGCATCATGATACTTTTGTAGGATTCCATACACCCTTACACGGACAGGGAAATTAGTCAGGTAGGACTGAGCAGGTACCTCTCATTGTTAAGTGAAGAGAGAATGCAACCACTGCTTTAAGCAGTGGAAACTGCAAGACCAGCTTAAATTGCATACAGTAATTACACTCTACTTCTGTTTTCTTTAATTAATTTCACAATAAATTGATCCTAATTCAACTATTTTGAATCAGGAACAATGTCACAGAAATCTATCCTTAAAATGATATAAACTCAAAATAACTGATAGTAAAACATGTTCAAAGCATGTAGTCTTCTCTTGAAGAAACTAAGGGAATAATTTTACCTTCTATTATCTTCATGTCAGTGTGTCAGGAATCAGAAGTAGAGAATAAAGATATGATTTTTAGTAAGTACTTGTCCTGGTTTCAGCTGGGATAGAGTTAATTTTCCTCCTAGTAGCTGGCATAGTGCTGTGTTTTGGATTTAGTATGAAAATAATGTTGATAACACACTGATGTTTTAGTTGTTGCTAAGTAGTGCTTACGCTAGTCAAGGACTTTTTTCAGCTTCCCATGTTCTGCCAGGTGCACAAGAAGCTGGGACAAGACAGTTGATCCAAACTGGCCAAAGGGCTATTCCATACCATATGACATCATGCTCAGTATATAAACTGGGGGGAGTTGGCCAGGGGGCAGTGATCGCTGGTTGGGGACGGGCTGGGCATCGTTTGGTGGGTGGTGAGCTATTGTATCAATTGTTTTTCCTGGGTTTTGTTTCTCTCTCTCTCATTGTTCTCCTTTTCATTACAATTATTATTGTTGTTGTTGTTGTTGTTGTTGTTGTTGTTATTTTACTTCAATTATTAAACTGTTCTTATCTCAACCCATGAGTTTTTTTACTTTTGCCCTTCTGATTCTCTCCCCCATACCACTGAGGGGGGAGGGTGAGTGAGCATTTGTGTGGTGCTTGGTTGCTGGCTGAGGCTAAACCACAACAGTACTGGATTCCATTTATTCATTTCAACCTCTACCTAGAAAGGAATCTTCAATATATAATGTTGTAATTTTCATTCTGGGTTCCTAACTAATTTTGTCTGATGTCTTCAGGCAGAAATATTAGCTATGTTCTTGCATAATCATTTGAATATCCTTTATGTTATATAATTTATCTGATTTTTTACATCCAAAACAAATAGGTTTATTTAGGCCACTCCCCTGCTTTGAAGGAAGAAACAAGTCTAAGCATCGCATGAAGCTAAGGGACTGGCTTTTATGTATATAAGCCCTTCCCTGAAGTGAAAACAGAAAGACAAAAAATATTTTTATTTTCTCTGCTTTTTTCTCACAGATTACATGCTTTTTGCTTCAACATGGAATTCATTTCATGGACAAAGCTACAACACAATTACTCAGTGCTTTCTGTAGTTATTAATGGTGTCAAACCATTCTTTTTAATTGGAGGGTGTCCCCTACCCCCTCTCCTGCTCATTATTGTAATAGAACCTCTTATGGCTTTAATTAGAAGAGAAATGTTAAGAGAAGCTAATAGGATACAAGCCTGCTAAGTTTTCCAATCCCTATTCCTCTTTCTCTCCTGTGGTTAAAATAGTTAAACCCTCTGGTTTTCCTGGATTTTAGGTCAAATGGAGGGTGCTAAGAGTATTTATTAATACAGGATTTTCTAGCTAATGCTTTCAAGCTATCTTTAAAATATTGAGAAACAATATTGCTTTGCAAGGCAGACTCCACAGTTTAGAAATACAAAATCTGTGTTATAAAGCAAAGCAATTTACACAAAAGAAAATCTGAACCATATTCAAGGTTAGGACAATGTAGCAATGCTAAACATGCTATTTATAGATGATTTAGACGTACTTACTGTGGTTCACACAGTAGAATTTTTAGTGAACAGAAAAGTAAAAAGCAGGAAGGTTGACCACTTAACAGGTAAGAACAAATTACAGGTTTTGAAGGAGGCTGTTGTATTCAGTGCTTTCACAGCCCTCCACAAAAGGGGAATTTATAACCGTGCATGTCATAAGGTTAATTTTAAGAAGAAAATAGGATTTCAGAGCAAAGTTATGAAGATAAGGTTATGGGATATACATAGTGTTGTATACCAGGCATTAAGACTTGAAAAACTATATTTGGAAATATTGTATGATCTGGCTACTGTTCTCTTTGATCATCAGCGATTATATTTTTCATAATTATAGTGGATACAGGAGATCTTGTATGATTGGAGAAAAGAAACACAGTAGTTTCTATTAAAAAGGAAGAAAGAAGATTGCAAAGAATTATAAATGAGTCAGTGTAACTTCATTCTTTGCTTAGGTTCTGGGAAAACATATTTAAAATATATTTCTAAATGCCTAGAAGAAATATAATCAGATCCTAGTATGAATTTTTTGCGAATGTATCTTGTCAAACAAAAGCTATTATCTCTTTTAAAAGAATAAAAAGTATCTGTATAAGATGAATATTAAATACGACTGGGTACCGTTCTCATGCTAGACCTGCTTCTACTCATTGTTTATATTGTGGACTTAGACGGCATAGTGGTCAATAAGTTTCTAATGTTTGTAAAGGGAATATCTGTTCTTAAGCACAATCAAAATGTAGAAATATAGAAATGTAGAAATCACTATGTAGAAATATAGGCTGAAAAATATCTATATAGCTAACAATAATCTCAGGATTACTGTGAGTCACTAACTAAATCTGGTTAAGTATATAATGACCTTACAAAACAGGGAAATAATAATCTAGGATCTCTGAAATAAAATCTTATATGTAATATACAGTAGATAATACCTGGCACTAAACAGCATTCTGCTGAACTTTATGTTCCATTTTAGATGCTATGAGAAACGGAGAAAGTCCATTTGACAGCCCCAAGAATGATAGAAGTTTAAGGGAAGAAAAAAACACCACTAAACCCCAAACCGAAAAAAAAACCAAACCCACCAGCAAAATCTGAGAGAAATACTGTGAGGAATTGGACAGTTATATAAAAATAAAAGTTGACATGAGATCTAACAACTTTCTTCTACTAAGATTACATACTTGCCCTATTTTTATACTCTTGTTTTTTTTCTTTTCGTACACAATCACTTTTGGTTACTATAAAAAATGAGCCAGGTGGTACTTAAGCTTAACTCAGTACGGCTGTTCTTATATATAATAGAGGTAGTTATCTAGACATAATGGTCAAACTAGCCTCAATTCTAGGGCCAGTTCTGTTCAATATTTTTACCAATGATTTGGATGCAGGAGTTGAATGCACCATTAGTAAGCTTGCTGATGATACTAAAATGGGAGGTGCTGTTGACTCTCTCGAGAGACAAGAGACCTTGCAGAGCGATCTAGAGAGATTGGAGCATTGGGCAATTGCCAGTGGCAATCAATAAGACCAAATGACCAAATGCTGGATTCTGCACCTGGGATGGAGTAATGCCAGGCAAAAGTATAAATTGGGAGAGGAGTGGCTGGAGAGCAGCCCTGCAGAAAGGGATCTGGGATTGCTGGTCGACAGCAGGCTCAATATGAGTCAGCAGTGTGCCCTGGCAGCCAAGAGGGCAAACCACATCCTGGGGTACATCAAACACAGCATAACCAGCCGGACAAAAGAGGTGATTATCCCACCATGTTCAGTGTTGGTGTGGCCTCACCTTGAGTACGGTGTGCAGTTCTGGGCCCCACAATTTAAGAAGGATGTTCAGGTCCTTGAATGCATCCAGAGGAGGGCAACCAAGCTGGTGAAAGGGCTGGAAGGCATGTCCTGTGAGGAGCGGCTAAGGACTTTGGGCTTGTCTAGTTTGGAGAAAAGGAGGCTGAGGGGTGACCTCATTGCTCTCTACAGCTTCCTGAGGAGGGGAAGTGGAGAGGGAGGTGCTGATCTCTTCTCCCTGGGATCCAGTGACAGGACACATGGGAATGGTTCAAAGCCGTGCCAGGAGAGGTTTAGACTGGACATTAGGATGCATTTCTTTACCGAGAGGGCGGTCAAACACCGGAACAGGCTTGCTAGAGAGGTGGTTGATGCCCCAAGCCTGTCAGTGTTTAAGAGGCATTTGGGCAAGGCCCTTAATAACATGCTTCAACTTTTGATAGACTTATGCCTTATGGTTTTGTACAGGACTTAGCAGTTTGACACACCACTAATCATGCTAATTATCATGCTAATTCACTTATATAGCTCCTGGATCAAACAATCAGATCAGTTTTGCAGCAAATCACCTTGATGCACAGGCAGAGACATACATGCACTCCCAGTTCATGTGAACTGGTTTTTTATTAGGCTTGCACAGCTGTTAGTGAAACTTCTCCTCATTCATTGCAGTATGGCTTTAGTGCTTTCACTCAAACTAATATTAGTAGTTGTTAATAAATATACACTTATTAAATGAAAATATATTTACATATTATATGTAAATAGAAATGTTATTCACTAATTTGCTGTTAGTAAAAATATACAGAAGGGGAAAGTATGAATAGGTAAATATTTGTGTTATCTAAAGCAAGTAACATCTTTGGCAATGTCTGTCAGAGACTGGACAAATGGAAGTGGCTGTATAGAGTAAAGCAGTTGACAGTGAAGACCTGATGTCAATACTATATACATTTAAGGGCATTCTTTTTTTTTGCTTTAGACAAGGTACAATCTGGTGCATGCACTGAACAACCATTTGTAGCTGAAGTGCTCCTGAATTGCACCTTCCAGTTTACTGAAAGGAATTCAGGTCATGCCCTCTGGGACTGCTCCACAATTTGGACCAAAGCACAGTAACTGAAGACAAATGGGATATTTGTATTAAAATTGTATTTTATAGTGATTTTGATCTCCATTCCTTGTCTATATTCTTTGTAAAGTAATCCTGGCTACAATTTTCATAATAAGCCTCTCCATATGTATATAATGCAACCAGATTGCTAGCCTTACTTTGCAGTGTTTCCACTGCAATCACTCTTTTTTCTTCATTCTTTACTAATCATGTTTTTGAATTTGTAGCTGTCTTTTGCTGGCTGAGTTTTAGTTGTTTTTTTGCCATTACCTGCATGACACAAAGCAAACAAATCTTGTATCTATACTGTGATAAAAAGCGACCACAGCTACATGGTGAAATGAATCCTTCATTGACTTGTGTAGTATTACTGTTTATTAATTGCTCCAGTAACCAGTTTATAAAACAAATATCTATACTTGTTACAGATTGCATTTATATACATCAGTTTTTACCAAAATAAGTAAATATGAAGGTTTTTTTCACCTTTCAACATGCAGATGAGTGTTGATTTAGTCTTTTCTAGATGAAGGCTCAATATGCTACCAGCAACAGTAAGTATTTAAGAAATTTAAAAGTGAGAGGAATAGACATGTTATACTAAAAGAAGGAACAAATTTGCATGTTTAGTTGTGCATACATGCTGCTGATATTACCCTTGAGAGCTCAGAGATACAAACATAGACATCTCAAAGAAACTTTCCAAAAAGTGAAAAACCAGCAAATACAAGGAAGAGGAAATTTCAGTTACTCATTAAGAGTAGGAATGGGCTTCTGATTCATCACCTAAACATAGGTCTGTATACATAAACTAGGTATCTAAGAGCTCATTATACTCAATGTCCTAGAAAACAGCAGGTGGATTCTGGAGCTATTCAATGCACCCTGAAGTACATATCTACATTTGATGAGCTATATGGTTCTATTTGTAGACACCTGCATTTAGATGAGTAGAATTGAAACACCACATTAATACAATTTTTGTTTGTATAAGGCTATTTACTATATGAATTATGGATTACATTTTGGTTTTCCATACCATATTCTATTTGGAGGGTGAGTTTTACACTGATATCACAGCTTTTAATCTCAATGAATTCAGATTCAGTGGGTCATATCCCACCAGGCATGACCAATTTCTTAAGAGTTTAAAAGGATTCTATCTAACTCCTGGAAATTTAAAAATGTTACTTTTTCTTTTTTTCATTTCTCCTTTTTTAAGACAGTAAAATATAGTATCAAGAAGAGCATCTAGGACTAGGGGAACCCAAGCTAAATTCTAGCATTAAATGTAAATAATGGTTTAATGTTTCCTGTTAAATTTATTTCCAAATGTAAGCATGCTTGCAATCAGCTGATCACAGTAGAGGTGATGCAGTACTCTTGATTTAGTGGCCTATGAATTAAGTCTTCAGCCATGTTTTTTGTCCTGGGGTTGGTCATACACTGTTGATTTACAATATTCTGACGAGGAAAAAAATATAATTCTGACTAACACTGTAAGCAATGACAGAACACGTAACAAAAATAGCCACGACATACATATGTCATACTTGAATCAAGAATGTTGCCATGCACAGCATATCTTTAAAGAAATTTTGTGTAGAATATTAACTCATCTGGACTTAACAGAAAGGAGTTAATTAGAGATTACATACCAAATTGTTCAAAATATTGTTCAAGTTCTGGAATGCTGTGTGCATTGAAACATATATGCAATACTTATGGACAAATATATATACTTATGACAATTATATACATGTGTAGTCATTTATAAGTACTAATTATAAATTATATAAAAAAAAGGAAGTTTTATTCTCAAATATTTCTCTAGTTAAAGAAATATGGAGAAAAGAATATTACAGATTTTTTCCCAGACTTATTGTAAGCAATCAAATTTATTTGAATGGAGTAACTCTATCTGTAGTTGATGAAAGACTATAGCAGTAATTATTTTCTTCCCTTTGGACCAAGTCATATAAGCCATTTGATGACAATTTTTTTTTTCTTTTAATTGAAAAGGAAAGAGAATTTCATACACTCATTTTTTTAGAAATAAATTGGACCTTCACTGATAAAAGGTGTGGTATTGACAAATTTTAAACTTTACGTGATTTAAATCACATGCTTTACATACAAGGAAATTGAGGCAGTATGTAGTACATAAAATTGAATGAAGTAAAAAGAAACGTACATGGTCTATGACAGTAAATTTTTTTTGTTGTCACTTTTAAAATTATGGTCTGCCAGATACTCTGGCAAATCAGATACATCATGAATACCTACATTACAGAAGCAATGATGCCAGAAGCAGAAGAAAGCAGTACATTTGCTTGAGTCTGGTAGTAAAATCCTCAGTTTTAGTGTATCTTTTTTTCTTTCCAATCTGTATCTTTAAAAAGTAAGGGATTTTTTGTTTGTTTGTTTGTTTTTTTCCTATTTGCAGTCTGATGGGTTTTATATTGAAGTAAACGTAAACTAGTATAGAGCAATAAAACACTATTTTTACCAGGATTTCAATTTAGAAAAATATGAAAAACAAAGTGAGTATGCCCAACAATTTATACTACAAAGGGGTTCCTTTTCTTATGTGGTTACAGTTTTATGGAATTTCAAGAATTCAGGATGAAATTTTCAGTGGCAGGTCCTTCCTCTTTTTCATTGTTACTTTTCTTTCAGTAATTTCTAACAACATGGGAAAAATAAAGCCTACAGAAAAATGTTTTTATGTAAACACATGCACAGATACCTTTTCTGAAATTACTAGAATACATTCTGAATACTCTTTGTAGCACCCATGGTGTTTGGTTGCAGTTAATTTAATAATATATCTATAAATCTGTCAAGAAAAGGTATTATTCCATCCAGAAAGCTCCCATGTTAGGCCTTTAAGACTTCACTTATACTAAGCATTTCAAATTCTTTGGATACTTTTGATCTCTAAGTGATTTAGTTCATAATTTTAAAATTCTTTGACTGCAGATTTACTATCACAAGACATTATTATGAAAATAATATCTTTAAAAAACTTAAGAGGAAATTAATTCTGAGTAATGTGTACCCATAAATACTAGGCCACACTTTAAACAATAAGGAAAGTAAACCACCAAAATCCTAATCCAGTCAGTGTATGGTATAACTAAAGATTGCCCTATATGATACATTTGTAGTTGAATTGTCATTGTCTAGACCATCTTAATTTTAGAATTTTCTAACCTTGGATTCCTTGGAATTGCAAACTCATTAATAATCTTTAGATATGATCCATGTGAGACTTTAATATAATATCTCAAAACACAGAATCACAGAATGGTTGAGTTTGGAAGAGACATCTGGAGGTCATCTGGTCCAATCCCCCTGCTCATGCAGAGTCAGCTAGAGCTGATTGCCCCAGGGCATGTCCACAAGGCTTTTGAATATCTCCAAGGATGGAGATTCCATAACCTCTGAGGCCAACCTGTACCAGTGCTTGGTCACCCTCACAGTGAAAAAGTGTTTCCTGAGGTTCACAGGGAACCTCCTGTGTTTCAGTTTGTGCCTGTTGCCCCTTGTCCTGTCACTGGGAACCACTGAAATGAGCCTGTCCCTGTCTTCTTTGCACCCTCCTTTCAGGTATTTATATGCATAGATACTATTTAATATCTTCATTAAAGACATGTACAGTGGGATTGAGTGCACCCTTGGTAAGTTTGCAGATGACACCAAGATGAGTGGTTGTCCTGGTTTTGGCTGGGATAGAGTTAATTTTCCTCCTAGTAGCTGGCATAGTGCTGTGTTTTGGATTTAGTAGGAGAAGAATGCTGACAACACACTGATGTTTTAGTTGTTGCTGGGTAGTGCTTACCCTAGTCAAGGACTTTTTCAGCTTCCCATGCTCTGCCAGGTGCACAAGAAGCTGGGAGGGGGCACAGCCAGGACAGCTGACCCAAACTGACCAAAGGGGTATTCCATACCATATGACGTCATGCTCAGTATATAAACTGGGGAGAGTTGGCCAGGGGGCAGCAGTCGCTGCTCGGGGACTGGCTGGGCATTGGTCAGCAGGTGGTGAGCAATTGAATTGTGCATCACTTGTTTTATATATTCTTTTGTCATCATTATTATTACTATTATTTTCTCTTCCTCTGCTATCCTATTAAACTGCCTTTATCCCAACCCACGTGTTTTGCTTTTTTTTTTATTCTCTCCCCCATCCCACCAGGTGGGGGGGTGAGCGAGCAGCTGTGTGGTGCTTAGTTGCCAACTGGGATTAAACCACGACAGTGGTGCAGTTGATTCGCTAGAGGGAAATGATGCCATCCAGGGGGACCTTGACAGGCTTGAGGAGTGGGCCCATGTGAACTTTATAAAGTTCAAAAAGGCCAAGTGCAAGGTCCTGTACATAGGTCGGGGCAATCCCCAATATCAATACAAGCTGGGGGATGAATGAATTGAGAGCAGTCCTGCAGAGAAGGACTGGGGGATAGTGGTGGATGAAAAATTGGACATGAAACAGCAATGTGTGCTTGCAGCCCAGAAAGCCAGGTGATTCTGCTCCTCTACTCCACTCTGGTGAGACCCCACCTGGAGTACTGCATCCAGCTCTGGACTTCCCAGTACAAGAAAGGCATGGACCTGTTAGAGCGGGTCCAGAGGAGGGACATGAAAATCATCAGAGGGCTGGAACACCTCTCCTCTGAGGAAAGGCTGAGAGAGTTGGGGTTGTTTATCCTGGAGAAGTGTCGTGGTTTAGCCGCAGTCGGCAACTAAGCACCACGCAGCCGCTCGCTCACCCTCCCCCTCCCCGGTGGGATGGGGGAGAGAATCGGAAGGGCAAGAGTAAGAAAACCCACGGGTTGAGATAAGAACAGTTTAATAATTGAAATAAAATAATAATAATAGTAATAATAATAATGATAATAATAATAATAATAATAATTGTAATGAAAAGGAGAACGAGAGA
>VYZW01017009.1:36275-52660 GCA_013401315.1 Balaeniceps rex | reverse complement strand
TATGCCAGCTACTAGGAAGAAAAGTAACTCTAACCCAGCTGAAACCAGGACAAGAAGACAAGTCTCGGGGGAGACCTTGTTGTGGCCTTTCAGTATACAAAAACTTATAAGAAAGATGGAGAGAGCTTTTTTACCAGGACCTGTAGTGACAGGACAAGGGGCAACAGTTTTAAACTGAAAAAGGGTAGTTTTATATTGGACATAAGCTAGATATTTTTTAAGATATGGATGGTGAGACACTGGAACAGATTTCCCCGAGAATTTGTGGATGCCCCATCCCTGGAAGTGTTCAAGGTCAGTTTAGATGGGGCTTTGAGCAGCCTGATCTAGTGAAAGATGTCCCTGCCCACGGCAGAGGGGTTAGACTAGATGATCTTTAAAGGTCCCTTCCAACCCAAACCATTCTGTGATTCTATGATTATGACCTTAATTTCAGTGACAGCATGGAATCTGTGCTAGCATTTTCAGCTCTTACATCTGACAATCTGCTATGATTGTCAGATTCTTACAGAACTTTATGCAGTATTCACTGGCATTTCAGTGACTTATTAGAATAAACCCTTTATTTACCACTTTAAAGACCAGCTAGTACTTCTATTTAGTCCCCGCTGCCTGTAACAAGTACCATTGTGGTAACCAAAACAGAAGTCAGTATATCACTTTTTTGTTTTATGAGAGTCATTTTAAGAGCAGAAATATGAGGCCTTTGGTTTTAATTATGTTATATTTCTGAAATAATTTTTGTTTCTGTTTTATTGCTGTCTGCTTTGCTAGATGTAGTTTGACGATTTGCTAGTTGTGGTAATTCAATATTTGATTTAACTTTTATGTAAAACTTTGTTGTCTTATAAATTAATCAATGAAGGACAAGTGCCAAAAAAAAAAAAAAGACATATTGGTGACCAGAGTCACAAATGAAGGTTCCAAATAAAACTTATAAAGTTCTGATTTTCTGAAAACCACTGTTTGATCACATTATAAAAGACAAACAGTAACAGTTTAATAGGGATGTTGGAGGGAGGGTCTTTTTTTTTTCTTTTGTCTGAGGGAAGTGTCTGGACTGTGGCTTTTGAAAGAATCAGAGTTAAATCTTATTTACTATCACTTTCCTTAATGACAAAGAAACCTACCCAAACTAAGCTCAGTACTAGTACTAAAACAGATCTTTCAGCTACCTCCTCCGCTGAAGACATTCATTGAATGTAAAGTGACCTGGTCAAGTCAGAAGTATGGAGAAGTCAAACTGCGGCATAAAAGCCAGGAAAGTGCAAGTTAATTCAAATTCTTGCATCTAGGAGAAAACAATTCTAAAACAGAGCCATTCTGTAAGACAGAAAACAGTTATAAATTGGGAAAGAAATGCTCAGAAGGCAATAATGTTGAAAGGGATTGAAAGGTCAAAGATCTCTAATATCAATCACTCCTATTAATGGCAAGAACATTGTCTTATTTGAAAGAGTGAAAAAATATAGCTATAGGTCTGTGTATTGCTTTCAGTTTAGTTTTGAATCTTTCTTTCTATGGACTAATTTTTCAACGTGTTAAGAAACAGCCTCCTTCCTGAGAGAAATTCTTAAGTAGATCTTGCAATGCAATCTTTAACGCCATTTTTAAGTGGTTATAGTTAGTGGCTATGGCTTAAGTGGCAATGGTTACCCGGGTCTGGGGAGGTAAGATTGCAGGATACAACAGGGTCTACACTTGCACTGGTATATCTCAATCCCAAGCGGTGTTCATTGCATGAGAGAAGAAAACTAGTTCCAGTCTAAAACTAACACTTGTTAGAAGCATCAGAATTATTTGGAGGTGTGCATTATTTTTTTCTTAATAGTCTTGCAAGTGTGTCTCATACGTTTTCTTTTAATGAGGCTGTATCTGAAATTAACAGGCCTTATCAAAGTCCCTTTGGCTTTTCAAAGTGGGGCAAAAATTGGAAACACACTACATTATTAGTCACCAGTAAATAAACAAATAAATATATAAATGAAGCAGAGATGTCAGTTAAATATTACATTACTGCCTTGGTCACAACCACGTGCAGACATATAATGAAGCAGACATAGAGGAGCAATGTTATTTTCCTCTCTCAGTTACTTTGGCTTTTTTAATAAAATTTTTCTTTCATTCATTTTTCTTTGCTTCTTGGGCTCTACCCAAGAATAATCTATTTATGTATAAAGGGCCAATTAGAATGTGAGAACTACTAATACTACTGAATCAAACTGAAAAACATAAATATTTAAGGACAGAAAAATGCTGAGAAAAGGATAAACATTTCACAGGGAATAGTGAGGAATAAGTTAAAAATCACTTCATTGTGAATTACTTAATAAAAAAAAGTGCTCTGAAAGAGCAGGTAATATCAGGTATACTGATAAAACTTGCCAGTTTATTAGTATTACTGTTTTTAAATTAAAGGTGGACAACAACAGAAGAGTACACCTTCTGGTTGTTTTCCTAATTTGGCTGCTAGCCTTTGCATACATGGTACTGAGCTTCTATTTGCTTGTTTCATTTACACTGATGTGAATCTGTGTAAAAGTAGCCATGCCTAAAACCATTTTTTAGTAGACAGTTTTGTATCTGAGCAGTGACTGGCAAATACTCCTGGATTCCTTTCTGTTGCTAAACAGCACATTCATCATACAGATATATCGGTCTTTAGTTGGTGGTGTCTACAGGATAAGCAGATATGGGTAAGGTTTGCCTGTACTTTGTGTTGGACAGATATCTCAAATTCTTATAATAGCGCTAGAAATTTTAGAACTGCCCCAGCCTATTTTTGGCCCAGACCAACAAACCCTGCAGAGAGGCATGTGAATAACATTTTATTTTATCACAACTATGGTTTCAGCTATAAAAACACCAGTTCTCTTACTTTCAAATATGGACTTTCCATCCTACTCAAACAAAAATCAAATTATCTTTAAAAGCAGGAAAAATAGTGCATCATTAACTATGTCAGTTTAACATTGTATCACTAAAAAAAGTCCCTGTACTAGAACTTAATTGCCCTCATTCTAAAATTAGATAATACAAATCACCACTTAACATCCATCAATGTGATAAAAACTTTGCTATGTACCTATACTTTTGTTTCTCCAGCACATAAAAATCATGAATTCGGATGAGGACTGACTTTTTCAGCTGATATATATAAAGTGCTAAGTTTCTAAATACTAATAACTATGAGAAATAGCAGAAAACTGATTTTTAAGTACAAGTTAAAATTGCCACCTTGTTTAGCAACTGCTTATATTTTTCAATTCAGTGCTTATCAATGACAATAACAAGGAATAGAGCTCCAGTCACCTCTCTAAAATAATTTAAAAGGCCAGATTGTGAGGAGTGTTAAATGACCTCTCATAAAGAGACTCCGTAAACCTTCTTCTTCTGTTATCCAGTTATACAAGTGCTTCAAACAGCATTCTTCCTTCTCATCCTCCTTTTTCCTCTTCACTTTCTGCCTACCGAGTAATTAAGGAGGATGTAAGGAACAATATTAATTACTTAATCTCTCACAGCAGTTTGCAAAACATGACTAGAACTGTGAGAAAAATACTTTTCATGGTAATGGAAGATTACATATGGAGTAGGCATGAAAAAGACCTTTTCTGCTTGTCTGGTTTAGAACTTCTGTTGAGCCCTGCACAGCAATGGCAAGGCTGTTAACTAGATAAGGGTACAACCCCTAGATTTGTGAGTTAGACCTGGTTTATGGTTCTTTGATCAGAGAGTTATACTACATCAATAGGACCATTCCTTGCAGGTTGTTGCTCACTATTTTGATAATTGAATTATGTAACTAAACTATGACTTACAAATGAACACCTATGACCCTTTTGTTTCAAATACATTCCTGTTGTGTTAAAAATAAAGAAAACATATTTTGATCTATTTATATGTAGAACTTGTGGCTTCATATCATACAAATCTATTTAGTAGTCTTTAACCCAAAGTCTATTCAGAAAAGCTTATTCATTTTTGGGACTGCACTGCAAAAAAAGCATGGTATTAATGAAAGTTATACGGTATTTTCATGCTAAAAGATAGCCCAGAGGGTCTGCAGCTGAGGGTGAGCCATAAAAGGCCAAGTACATCCCATGGCTGTGTGTGACCCACAGCAAGGAGAGGTATTTGCCTAAGTGTTTTTTTAATTGTTCTTTTTCTCAATGTTTGAATCAGTGGTCAGAAGTTTGTGCTAACTGGGAGTAAATTAAATTAAGTAAAAATTCCCCAACTCAAAGCTGGTTTGCCCATGGCAGTGAAATATGTTTATCAGAAAGCATTTTACAGCTAGTATTGGAATAAAGAAAATCTGACAGTGCAATGTAAGAGCTGAGATTTCATAAAGTTCTCTCTGAAGTTTGACATGATCAGCACAAAATAGAAACAATATTCTGAAAAGAAAAAGATTTATCTGGAAGTATAGTAAATCTTCACAACTATTAATATCATGCAAACATAATTGGAACTATCTAAGTGTAAGAAATTAGAATAAGGTAGCATCTCATGCACAAGGTGATCCATAATACATTGCAAGAAGATATTTCTTGTGTAATGTGTAGATGAAATATTTCCCAAAGGAATCTTGAAATGAAAATTTTTGTTTATAAGTTAAATACAGTGACTTCAAGTTTTTTATTTGATCTGCATTAATTTTAACCATCAAATTAAAAAATCTTATCTATTTTAAAGCTAGTCTTCTACTTTTCTTAGAGTAACATACATATTAATAGTGATTTATAATAAATATCCAAGATATTAGGAAAAATCTTAAAATATAATAATTTTGTATTATGAGACTATAAATGCCTTTTGATAGGAATTGCATCTTTAGGTGTGTTTGTACTTCAACCAGCACATTGGGCCCAGCACTGATTTCATTCTGTCTGGATTAGAATACAGATTTGGTCAGCTTCCCTTGTCTTTTCCTTCTCTGGGAATACTAGAAGTGTGATTCAAGAAACTGGAAAGTGTGTGCATGGTATGTGTTCTTCAACAGGACAGCCTCTCTGGCAGTCCAACAGCACGTGATATGCACAATCATATATATTAAGACCTTGTGGCTTCATCTGTATTGGGTGTAGGTGCCAGGTGCTGGCAGCAGTGGGGCTGCAGGGTGGCCTCTGTAAGGAGAGGCCAGGGGCTGCCCTGTGCTGGACACAGATGGTTCCAGTCAGCTCCATCAGACCCACCACAGGGCACAGTTGAGCCCCCCAGCCATGCAGGCGGTGCCTCTGGGAAAACACATTTGAGAAAGAGTAAACCACTGCATGACCATGAGAAATGAGGGAAAAAAGTGTAAGAAACAACACTGCAAACATCAAGGTCAAAGAAGGAGGGGGAGAAGGTGCTCCAGGAGCTGGAGCAGAGACTCTCTTGCAGTGTGTGGAGAGATGATGGTGGAGCAGGCAGTATTTCTCGCTACCCAAATCTATTTTATTTGGCAATAAATTAAATTAGTTTTTCCCAAGCTGAGTCTGTTTTGCCCATGATGGTAACTGGTAAGTGATTTCCCTGTCTTCACCTTGACCCACAAGTGTTTTTCATATCATTTTGTCCATCTGCTGTGTTGAGGAGGGGGAGTGATGGAGCTGCTGGATGGGCACCTAGCAGCTGGCCAAGGTCAACCCACCACATCATTAAGAGTAGAGAATAGAGAAAGGCCCAAAGTAATAGCCAACAAGACTTCTGAAGAAGCTTTAAGCTGGACCATCACAAACATCTACAGTAAATCATGAGTTGGAGCTCAAGATACACACAATTTGGAGGTGTGCAAAATTATTGGGGTACTTCAGAAATTTTTATCAGTATTTGAGTTTGAAAATGACCAGAGTTCTGGGCTCACACAGTATAAAGTGATTTAAAATTACTGGAGCACTTTTCCTAATTTGGGAGATTGGGAGTTTCCCAAACCAGAATGTGGGGTTTTTTTTAATGCATAATGAACTATGAATGGCAGTTTAAATGTTTGCTCACCCAAGACCGGATGTAGTGTAGATCAAATGTCAGGAGTCTAAAGAAACTATCTGCACTAATGAGAGCATTAGAATGGGCTATTAACCTGCTTTCTCTGCTGACTCTTGCTACTATGATATATATGGCCAGGTCTTTGATCTCACTTTGCTTTTCACTCTTCTGACACTTTAATGACATAGAAGTGCTAAAGGTTTTAGCAGCTCGATTCTGTTCTTTTTTTTCCCATCTTGCTTTCCTTTTTTCACAGTTAGCAGAAAGTCTTTTTGCATCAGAACTAATAACTTGTTATTTTGAAACTACCTGCTACAGTACATTGCAAAGAGTGAAAAAAGCAGGAGGATGAGAAGTCAGTTTTACGGTCTCCTGATACTGCCAGTGTTCCTGGCAGAAGACAGCAGAAATTCATTTCTCTTTCAATTCACCTGGTTTTCTCTTTCTATCTCCAGCAGAAGTCAAAAACCAAAATTGCTATTGTACCGATAGACACACATAATCTACTTGAAATTTTTCACAGAAGACCTGAAAAAGAGGGGCAAAATATAGGATTGTAGCATCTTTTTTCCTTCCTAATTGTTTCTTGGGGGGTTTTCTTTTTTTTTTTTTTTTCTGTTTTTGTTTTTGTTTTGTTTGGTCTATGTTTTTCTTAAATCTGGATTCTATTTGTAGTTGATTCTGGAAATTCCTAGGGAATTCTGCAGCCAATAGTTTCTGCTAGCTGTTTCCTGAAAAGATACCCTGATTAAAAAGGGACAGCAGCAGCAGTCTGCAACAGACAGCTGAGTGGGGAATATCAGGCTCCTGCTCATCTGCTTTGGGGAGCATCTGTTTAGCTGATACACAGGAGTGTAGTTAACACAGACATCAGCTGTCACCAGGGCAGGGGATGTGAAGGGGGCCTAGAAGTTCTGCTTCAGACAGTTTAGGACTCTGTGACTGAGGTGGTTATGTTCTGTGGCCATTTCTCCATCTCTTACCAGCTGGAGAAAGTACCAGTTGCAAATTGGAGTTCTTGACTCAGAAGGAGCTGCAGAGGGTGGGTGCTGCCACCCAGGCCTGGGGCTGCAGGAGTGCTTGGTGTCTCTCCTCCTCTGGGGCAACAAGCAGGAGGTACAGGAGGAAGAAGGGAGCAGACTACATAGCATCAGGACACTGAACAGGAGACAGACAGTGTTTTCACAGACACTTTGCAGAGGCAAATGCTTTGAGTCACACAACGCAAGGAAGGAGGAACAGCTAAAGGCTAGCTTAATGGCAGACTGAGACTCCAAAGATAGGGGAAACTGGAAGCTTGTGGCATCAAGAAAAAAATTTCTCCACCACCCTCAGCATCAGTGCAATGGCCTAATCACCAAGGAAGGGGAACAAGCCCAATTAAGGCAGGCTTCCAAGCCAGCTTGGCATGGACTGACCATTAGCACTGAAAGGAAGCAGTGGGTGACAATTGTTGGAGATTCCTTTTTGCAAGGGATGGAGACACCAATGGTTCATCTAGGCAGACTGTCCTGGGAGATTTGTTGCTTGCAGAAGGAAAAATTCAGGATGTTGCTGTTGAAACTCATCTGGCCTTTGGAGCCTACCCTTGCTTTCAACTACATGAAAAGTAACACTGTCAAGGGAGACCTGGAAGAAGTCAAAAGTGACTACACTGTCCTGGGGGAAAAGGTGATGGGTAAGAGAGCCCAGAAGGTCTTGATCCTACAGGTGAATACGCAAGGCTTGGTTAAAAGAGGATGCATCCTAAAATTTATCAACTGACTGTGGCTAGTGCTACAGGCAGGACTGTGGCTATTTTTACCATGCTCCCATCTTTGAGGAAAAAGAACTGCTAACAAGACAGGGCTCAGTTAACAAAGAAGGGCAAGAGCACCTTTCCAAGCAGTTTTCTAAGCTTGTGAGGAAAGTTTTAAACTAAGTGTGTCGGGGGATGGTGGTAATGGCTTATAGATAAGTCAGGGAACAGGTGGTAAGTCCTTGGGGCAGTGTGATGGGAGTAAAACTCATAAAACATGAATGTCATCATAAAACCTAAAACAAAAGGCTTGCACACAATGCTAGCAGCCTAGGAAACAAGCAGAAGACAGAGCTTCATATGCAGATGGAAGGCTTTTTCAGGAAGGCAGGAGTAGAAGAATAGGAGAACATGGAATTTCCTTTTGCATCAGGAGCAGCACAGATGTTTGGATCTCCTTTGTGGAGTGGGTGATAGACTGGTTGAAGTCTTGTGGATCAAGATCAGAGGAGTAACAGCTCTGTGGTGGGAGTCTGTTACAGGCCATCCAACCAGAATATAACCAAACCAGAGGCCTGTGACACCTGTAGATTGCAAGCACACTAGGCAACATATAATCCATCTTAGTTTGCTTTGAATCCAGTATAGTACAAGGTGTTCATATTTCCAGTTAACATGCATTGTAAGAGTAGTACCTTTTGTGAAAAGTAATTTATGTTTATTCTTGAAATTGCCTTCGCTTCAGGCAAATGCTCTGTCTTATTCTCCATTGTGAAGAAACAGACTAACATCAGAAACAGAGGTTTGTGGAAGCGAGGCTGTATAGAAAATTATAGCAAGCAAGTAAAAATGATAATGTACGTTTTCTACATTGACATTTTTATGGGCCCCATTGAACCTCCTATATGGTCACTGACAGACTGAGAGGTGTTTCCATAAAGATATATCCTATCAGACATCTTCTAGACTGACTTGCCCTCAAGTTTCAGGGCTCATACTAATCTCCATGTTAACATGAAGTCCTCCCATTATCTGTTACAATCATTGTATCAGAGTATGTATCTTGAAAGTAAAGGGATTTGAACATTTTGAGTTATTGTCTAAAATTTTTAGAAGAACTTTGCAGCGTGTTATGTGCCAGAGTTACACAACACTGGATACCCTACTTTGTGAGTCATTAAACAAACATTCAGCAATAACACTTACTAAGATAATTTTACCAATGAGATTTACTGAGGTCTGAGCAACGGGATGACGAAGAGAATGAAGAAAAAGAAATATTTACTGTGTGTTAGTGTTCACAGGAAAATAAGAGGCTTTTCTGTCAATACACTTTTGCTCAAGTGAGATTAGTTTGATTATTTTTTCAATCCATTGTTCATCTCTTCAAGCTATTGTTTTTGACAGTAGTACAAATTTCAGCACGAAAAGGACCAAAGATATTGAAACTCCATTTTTTCAAAGTTCAAGGTTGTGTGTGCATGCAGATAATGCAGTAAAACAGTCCTCTAGTTATTTAGGGAAAGCTGGCATGTAAGGAAGTGAGAGATGACAAGTGGAATAATTCACAGATACAAATGTTCGCAAAATTGGATTCTGCAATTCGTCCTTCTTAGAAAGATGCATACTTTGCCTATATAAGCATGTGAGAATTAACCTGCAGTTTTCAATGCTGAATAATAAGTGTCTAACATTTATCATATGATGTAGGCTAGAGTCCTTGGTCCTTAGCACAAAACTGATGTTATGCTTAGATTTACCAATTTTCATGTACAAAATATAATATCAGATATGTTTCTATGGCTTTTTTTAATCATACTTGATTTTTAAATTAAAGAAAAAAGTTATTCAAGAGTATTGTGGCTGAAAAGAAAGTGATAGAAAATCAGAACTACCAACCAGTGAGAATTCTATTTCATTTCAGTGAAAAATAATTTTCTTGAGATACATACTGTACATTAAAGTATGGTTAGATCCATTGAAATTTTTGTTTGTATGTTTACATTAACATAACATCAAACTGTTAATCATCTTCTGAGAACTGCATTATGAGATTTCATTAATGCTTTGAAAGTAGCGTCTCTCTTCAGAGAAAGAAAGAAATACATTCTCTCTGATAGGTTTTACAGTAATAGTTGCCATTTTTCCCTTCTTCATCCTGTTGGTAACTTAGAGTGTAACTAAGATTTTCTGTTACTCAGCTCTCTATCCTCCATCGTTTTGGTTTTACCCTCAGTTTAAAAGGGAATATTTCCATCCAAGACTATTTATTGAGAATCTCACTGCCAGACTGAGGTTTGCCTTTCCCACTAATTCTCTCTCTCTCTCTCTCTCTCTTTTTATATACACATAAATCAGACATAGAATCATAGAATCATAGAATGCTTTGGGTTGGAAGGGACCTTTAGAGGTCATCTAGACCAACCACCCTACAGTGAGCAGGGACATCATCAACTAGATCAGGTTGCTCAGAGCCCCGTCCAACCTGACCTTGAATGTTTCCAGGGATGGGGCCTCCACTACCTCTCTGGGCAACCTGGTCCAGTGTTTCACCACCCTCATTGTAAAAATTTCTTCGTTATATCTAGCCTAAATCTCCCCTCCTTTAGTTTAAAACCATTACGCCTTGTCCTGTCACAACAGGCNGTCTCACCAGAGCAGAGTAGAGGGGCGGAATCACCTCCCTCGACCTGCTGGCCACGCTTCTTTTGATTCAGCCCAGGACACGGTTGGCCTTCTGGGCTGCAAGCGCACACTGCTGGCTCATGTTCAGCTTTTCATCCATCAGTACCCCCAAGTCCTTCTCCACAGGGCTGCTCTCAATCCCCTCATCTCCCAGCCTGTATTGATATCGGGGGTTGCCCCGACCCAGGTGCAGGACCTTGCACTTGGCCTTGTTGAACCTCATGAGGTTTGCACAGGCCCACCTCTCCAGCCTGTCCAGGTCCCTTTGGATGACATCCTGTCCCTCAGACGTGTCAACTGCACCACTCAGCTTGGTGTCATCTGCAAACTTGCTGAGGGTGCACTTGATCTCGTTGTCTATGTCGTTGATGAAAATATTAAACAGCACTGGTCCCAGTACGGACCCCTGAGGGACACCACTTGTTACCAGTCTCCATTTGGACATCGAGCTGTTGACTGCTACCCTCTGGTTGCGACCATCCAACCAGTTCCTTATCCACCGAACGGTCCACCCATCAAATCCATATCTCTCCAATTTAGAGAGAAGGATGTTGTGGGGGACCGTGTTGAAGGCATGTGGGTTTTTTTTTAACAGAGCTACATTTTCATATAACAGTTATTTCAGATTTATGGCAAGAAGATTCCCCAAATTAAAAAGTTTTGCCTCTAACTTCAATGGGACAATAGACATTCATTCTCTCTAGTGCTTCTGCCCCTGCTCCTACACCCAATATTATCGTTCTCCTTTGAAAACAGAGATAAAACTCACTTAGATTTGAGATTATATTTAGACTATTTTTAATTTAATTCTATTCTACTTTCTTGTTTTGTTTTGTTTTGTTTACTCTTCCTTTATCTACAAAACACGAAACCTCTTTGGTTTAATGTCTTTGACAGGTCTGGCTATGTATAGCTTCTAGTAACTTTCACCCAGCTCTCTATCTTCAACTCTAAAATAGCTTCCTTTATGATCTATGTCTATTTCCATTGCTTATAGACCCTTTACTTAATTTCTGAGATTCAAGCTATTGTTCCAACTGTTATTGAAACTACCTATGAAAGCATCAGGGGGTTTTGTCTCATTTATATTTTTAGGAGGGAATACAAATTCCAGGTAATGTGTGAGTTTGTGATTTAAAGAAATGTAAGCTTTATTATTATTCAGCTCCTGAATGTTTCATATTAATTCACATAATCTTTTCTGAAATCAGGATTTTGGTATGTTTCCTTTAGTTTAAGTTAAATAAACTTGCTATCATTTCCATTTTTGCTATGATCTTACCATGCATCAACATGAAAATAGGCAAACTGAAATTACATCACCTTTTAGTAGTTCTGTGACTGCCTGAGGAAGACATCTGTTAATTATCATATACAAAAGAAATTAAGCTTGCCATTATCAATAGTATTTGCCATCTAGAATATATGTTAAAATTTGAAATCTCTTTAATGACATGTTTATTTTTATTCCTCCAGGTAAATATCTATCCATTTCTAATTCCAGTAATTTGGGAAGGTAACGGATTTCCAGCCCTACTTGCATAAGACATTTTTTAACATCTTATCTTACCTTAATATTTGACCGAAGCAAGTTCTATTTCATTTATATTACCTTAGTTATTTTAGATCTCTAACATATAACTATTCCTCTTGCACTTGAAACCTCCCTGTATGAGACGTTAAGTAATGTTTCTACCATTCCCAAGCAGCACAACCCTTCAAAGCTTTTTTGATATTCTATTTTATTTCTGTTCTAATTATATCTAGTTGACCATTCTAAACTAGTTGCTCTTGCTTCTTGATTTTGTTTTTCAGGTCTCTGGCATCACAGTCATTTCCCTCCCCTCTGACCTCATTTAATTGCTTGGGGCATAATTCTTTCACTAGCAGTATCCTTTATCCAATGATCTAATTGGTATTAAAAGCTGATTAATTCAATTTGGTTAAAGTATTTTGTTCAACTGATCTAATTCAAAATGATTCAGATTGTAATTTAAAATATTTTCATTTTAAAAGGTTTTATAGCATGAAATTAAGCAAAATTTGAATTTCTTCTTGAAAATAAAAGAAAATTAACAACCCATGCTAACTAACAACGTTATTTTTAATAGTGAACATCACCGTTCCTCTTTATTCTCTGTGATTAAATGGTAGATTTTTCTTTAACTCCCCAAATCACTAAAATAAGCAATTAAAAAACAAAACAAAACATAATAAATATGTGTTCTGATCATAAAAATATACTTAAAACAAATAACTGAATTTTGAATACCTTATTAGAATATCAAATGAAATGTCATAGAAATATGATTCTGTCTGCATTGATTTTAGCTCGTAGGTACTGAGCTTTCCTGGCAGACAACCATGTTATAAATGAACTGGCTGTAGATGAGCAGTACTCTCTGGGTAGGAAAAGGAGCCATTGCCCTTACTCTCACACATTCTCAGAAGTTCTGGGTAGCAGCAAAGCCCCAGTGATGAACTGAGAAGAGAAGAAAGTTGAAGAGCCTTCCCAGCTCCCCCTCTCCCTTTCTCTACTAGTAAATGAAAGATTTATGTCTCCCTTAAAAATTGCATCATTTGCCATAGAGGAAATAATAAACTCTGACATAGACTAGAGAAAACAACGTTATCAGAAGCAGCAGCTATTCCTGCATTTAAAGGACTGCAGCATGCAGTCCTAATTTGTGGCCTTTATTCAGAAGTGTATACAAAAGTTCTGACTACTGCTAAATTGTAACCATACGCAGATATTTTTGAGTTAAACTGTTGCTTCAGAATACCTTAGTATTTCCATGAAAGTATATAACATGCAAGTAAGAAAACAGACAGACAAGAAAACAAGCTTTTTGAGGAAGAAAAGTGACTGATCATAGAATCATAGAATCATAGAATGCTTTGGGTTGGAAGGGACCTTTAGAGGTCATCTAGTCCAACCCCCCTGCAGTGAGCAGGGACATCTTCAACTAGATCAGGTTGCTCAGAGCCCCGTCCAACCTGACCTTGAATGTTTCCAGGGATGGGGCCTCCACTGCCTCTCTGGGCAACTTGTTCCAGTGCTTCACCACCCTCATTGTAAAAAATTTCTTCCTTATATCTAGCCTAAATCTACCCTCCTTTACTTTAAAACCACTACCACTTGTCCTGTCACAACAGGCCTTGCTAAAAAGATTGTCCGCATCTTTCCTATAGGCCCCCTTTAAGTACTGAAAGGCCGCAATAAGGTCTCCCCGCAGTTGGTCAAATTCATCTTCAGCTCATCTGCGTGAAATTGAAGTAGCAAACAAATGGAAAAATCTACGCTTAGGGAAGGAGGGGTTTATATATAAACACCTTAATGCAATTGATTTAAGGATGCTATCCATTTATCCAATCTCATGAAATCAAAAATTTCTAAACTATGAGGAATTACTTTCTTTATTCTCAGCTTTTCTGATTTCTATGGTGATCACAGTCTTGACAATGTCTTTTATGAGTCGCTTTTTATACTCTAACAATACAATTAGTTCAGCTAACTGTAAAATATAGAGGTCTTTTTTCTTTAATTTAGTTGCTCTGACTCTCCCCTAAATACCAAGTTCAATATATTTAATTGATTCATCATATGAAGTACCAGAAAAGACAATGAGTTTTACATGTGTGTAGTACCTTGCACAGTACAGTAATATTCAGAGTTGATCTTATTCAACAAAATGAGGATAGTACGTATTTATTCAGACCAAACAATTTAGCACAGGATCAATTTAAAGTATTCATGAAGAATGATTTCATTAAGTCAAAAGATTTTCTGCAAGTTTCCTCATTTGTAATGGATAAATATAGATTACTTCTTCCTCTTTGCTTCATGGACAATGACTGACTTCATGTCTTGTAATACATATGATATCAGTTCATTCTTCTAATGATCTGAGCAGCCTTTTACAATCCTTCTGTTCTTGCATATCACCTCGTTGCTCAAAACAGTCAAATGCTTGTTTTGTTCCAGTTGAATGTCTAAAGTGTTTTACATGACATTTACATTTAATGAAATGTTGTGTTACTTGAATTACAAGGAAAGAGCACTAGGAAATACAAATGCAAATCTTAACTCCCAACAACAACAGCCAACAGTTATCTAAGCATTTAACACAACATCCAAAATAGCGTTTCTGCCCCGAGCCTTCAACTGAAGTAGAATTGAGGTAATGAAATTGAAGAGAACTATAAAAAACCCATCTTGCTTCACTGATTTTGGTGCTTGAGAACCAAAAGAAAACATGATGATTAAAGGTTTCTATCATGTATATTAAGAATCCCTACCATCCTCTCTAAGCATCTAAGTCACACCTAAACTCTTCTGTTTATTCTCTCTTTGGATGCAGGACTCTTGCAATCTTAGGTTATTTTTCTAGATTAAAGTAGCTTTTCCAGAACATATTTGTGATGACTTTAAATTGAAATTTCTGATGCCTAGGCAAGTCCATTATAAATGAAGTTCATTTTACGTACAGTCATTTTCTGTTTCCACCTGATTTTTTGTGGAAAGAAAATTGAGGTCATACCAGTACTCAAACACACAACAATGTCAATGATTATATTATCTTTTATATGTTCTGACCATTTTTTAATTTTGCCAAATCCAGACCTGCCTTAATCCAAAGTCCGGTGACTGTATTAGCATATCACTGTTTTCAGATTAAAAGTCTAAGAAGCTCAAATAGGTTATAAACTCAGGTACAGCACAGTTAATATGAATATATGTCTTTTAGATGAGCAAACATTTGGCTCAGAGCCCAGCACAAGTCTGTTCATAAAATGTTATGCAGATGTATCTTCAAATATAAAAACTGTGCGGAGGGGGTTCATAATCCTAGCCTTTGAAACAACAGTGTTTCTTACACAAAACTCTAAAAAGACACGTCCAATGATTTGTTATTATATAGAAACAGCGCATAAAATCTGGGGTGTTTTTTTCTGCTTTAAACACTAAATCCTGATCTCATTTACCCTTGGATATGATTTCTAAATTATAAAAATTTGTTTAAAATTTTGAAATAACAGTATGTTTATCTGTCAGTAGAGGCATCCTCACTGAACTATAATTTGGTTGCTCTTTTTCTAATTTTGTTATCTGAATTCTGTTCATCCAAATCTCCATTATTTTAATTACCATTCTTCATAAAGCACATTCCTGTGAGACTTTCCAGCTAAGTGAGGCAGGAGCTATTGCTCGATACCAGTAGTTATGGATGGCTAACCAAGGATGACATATCTGTCAGTAGAGGCATCCTCACTGAACTATAATTTGGTTGCTCTTTTTCTAATTTTGTTATCTGAATTCTGTTCATCCAAATCTCCATTATTTTAATTACCATTCTTCATAAAGCACATTCCTGTGAGACTTTCCAGCTAAGTGAGGCAGGAGCTATTGCTCGATACCAGTAGTTATGGATGGCTAACCAAGGATGACAAAAGAAGCTAGAGAAACACCTACTTAGATTTCCATAGTAACATACATCTAGAACGGATAAACAAATATCTAGGACATTCTTCACTACAAAAACTAAAGCACAAAGGCAATTAGCATGCCTCACACTATGGAGATCTACATATTGCAAGATAGATCAGCGTTATTTTCCTTTTTACCTGCAAATGGTTATGGTTGATAATAATTTAGAAGTTTTTTGTTTATAGTTTTTCTTCCAGATAAAAAAAAATTAAATTTGGGAAAAAAAAAATCAGTTCTACAGATCATAGATGTGGGTTTTGAGAAATAACCAGATGCTTCTTTTTTTAATTTATCTTTGGATAATCCATAATACAAATGTAAAAACCTGTTTGAGATGGGTTTACCATATTTTCGCTAGTGACTTTCAGCTCTTGTGCTCAGAGGAATGCATGCCTGCATAAGTCTGCCCTTACAGCGCTTCCCCTACTGAGTTCTGAGTGCATACCTGACAGATGCTCTTGCTCTCACAGAAGGGAAGCTGCTTCTGTGCAACTGCTTGTT
>VYZW01017009.1:0-16047 GCA_013401315.1 Balaeniceps rex | reverse complement strand
AATGAAGGACAAAATGAAGACTGAACAGCTTAAAGGCAAATCTAAAGGAAGAGTAATACTTTGTGCTTCATATTCATGTTTTATTTGGACTGACATTTTACTGTAAGGGAATGTGGGTTTTGTAGCTTCCTTATACCTGTATTTGATCGAATTTCTTTTTATAAAGTTTCTCAGTAGGTTGTTTCCACCACCCCCACCCCGATATAGCACTTAAAATCATTTGACACCTTCCGTGTATCAGCGCTGATTTCTGTTCCTTCTGGCTCTGCTTTTACACTGGCTTTCATATTATGAAGGAAAATAAAGATTCCAGATCTCAGTAGAAATTCAGTTTTTGACAGTACATAAATGTAAATGCACATATTCATTTTAGTACATAATCATATTAGATTCTACATGCAATGTTTTTCTTTAACAATTATAATTTTAATGATGGTTCCATCAAATTGCACCCATTCTGAACATATACTAACACCTTATTATATGTTTATAATATGGCACTCTAAAAATAGCTAACATGGGTGTTATTGAAGTATGAATAATATATAAACCCAGTAGCCCTTAAATATATTACTCAGTATAAACAAATAAATAAATAAACCCCTTCACAAAGTAGAGTATCACTTTGAGATAGCAAGCTGCCAGCTTAGGAACATGTCCGTTTAGACAACAGACTGCAACAACTAGTCAATTCCTGAAGAAAAGAAACCTAAAAGAGAGAGACCAAGAGAGAAAGAAAGAGAACTTATGTCAAACTTTTTTGTAAATTAATACAAAAAATAATGTACTATGGTCCTAGCAAGCAAACATCTCTGCAGAAACATTTGCCTTTAAATCACCATCAATTTCTTTTCCTGAAAATTTTGCCCAATCATAAGGTTTGAATCTTTACAGAGTAAGCAACAAAGGGAAACTTGTAACTGTGGATCATGAAAACTGTCAAGTCACCTCAGAGCCTATGTCTCAAAAATAGACCCTGAGGAGTAGAATATACTTGCAATTCCGTCTACTTTTGTGAACTACTTCTGTTATTTTAATATAGTTCTATTTAAATATTCTGACATCACAAAGGCTGTTTAAGCAAGTTTGTTATATGTTTCTCCCACCCTTCTACTTTCTTTGTGGGCATCTAAGGCTGAAGCCACAAAGTTGTCATCCTACTTTCTCTGAATTCTCACTGGTATCTGTTCTTTCCATACACAGCCCCTCAGGAAGAATAAATTATGTAATTGGATTGATTTTTCTCTTCAAAGTCCTGTCCAAGTGTTAATTCACAGGAGCTATTCAAAGGAAGTGATCTATAAATAGATTCTTCCCCTCACTTGAATACAAGCTTTCAATTGCATGCAACATGGCTTTTTCCTATAACCTGATATTTACAGGGCTTTATTGTGTTGTGATTAATAATTAAAACAGCAAATCTCTCTAAATTATTGTTGTATCTGAAAGGATATGTTACAATGTTATCTTGTATCAGGTACAATGAAATAAAGTGCAAACAGGAAATTTTCCATATCCACATTCTCATATATTTCTTTTTTCTTTTAGGAAAGAAGCCAGAATATACCAGTTTAGTGAGATGAGTTACCCTACTAAGCTTTCAATCCAAGTTAAGTATATTTCTATATTTTCTTTGTCTTCAGATTTTTCAATCATTATAAAAATCCAGATCATAAATACAGAAAAGATAAACATATTTAGCTATACAGATGAAGAACTATTAAGATAGCAAAATGAGGCTGCTTTTTGGAGAAGGCATGACTCTAATTAGACAAATGAAAAATATCTAGGACCAGATCAATAAACAGGAATACTTCATTCTTTGTTACTGGACAAATTCATGAGTCTTTATGTGAACGCAAATCCCCAGAAGATAATTTATTTCCAGAGGAGAAAACTTACAGCTATATGTATGTAGTATCTGAATTTTACATCACTGCTCTTCCTGCTTTAAAATTCTGGAGAGAAGGGGGCAGGGGTGACCTATAAAAAGGGATTGCTTCTTTTGGTTGAATCCGTTTAGGGCATCTCTATCATCCATTTTTAAAAATATTCAGCTGATCCTGTAAGATGAGCAGAGAAAAGAACTTATCTTGAAGCATTTCAATGAGTATGCGATGAACTAGATGGTTTTTTGTTGCAAGCATTTTACAAACATCTACAGAGATGTTCTTATGCCATATCTCAAATGGCACATACATACTACAAAGCTATCAGGTTTGTATTGCTGTTTTTTCTATGTTGAAACAGAAAGAAAGAATGTGCCTGATTTGCACTGAGGGCTGCAAAATTAGTGTGCAAGGAGGTTTTGCAATATCCAACAAATGCTTAGTTTTCCTCAGTATATGTTCAGGAAGATATTTAAACCTTCAATCAAATTGAGTCAAATCTACAGTCTCACTTTTCAAATTGCGTGTTTTTGATCATATATGAAAGTTTGGGTTTCAGAAGAACTCTCAGGCCATCCAAGAAGATACCTTTTATCTTCAGAAGTCTAAATGCAGCTGAAAAAAAGACAGTCTGAACTGTTATCACAGAGTTTGGTGAAAAAATTGTGTCATATAATATTTAGATGCCATTTAAGTAAATCTGATCTGGTCTTAATTACTGAGATGTTGATTTTTACCTGCAGAGGATATGCAGGTAAAAATTCTGCAGATGTGCAGAATTACAGAGGGTTACCCTTCATACTAAGGAATGAAATAGCCATCTTGGGGTCAGAATATTAAAGTATGAATCTAGAATGAATCTACAATATAATCTCCTACAAACACACCCGGGCATAAAATAGAGCAACCACTATATTTAGGAAGTGTAGGTATCTACTAGTAGTGCAACAGTCAGTTGGATGTGCAGGTGTTCACCCTTAGAAACTAGGACATTGTCATTTAGTTCTCTTCATTTCAATTTATTTATGAAACTTTAAACGTGGGAGTTTGAAAATGTTGGCCAGGGCTCAAGTCATCCTATTCCCATCTCCAGTATTTCATTGGAAATTAATCACTACTTGACATAATGTTACTGTTGTATATTCTTTCTCTCCCTGCCATAATAAATCAAATTGTCTATGTGAAGTTACAGTTTCAAGAGAAGAAGATGATGCCAGCTTTCCTCCTTCTCCCCTTTCCTCCCCTCCTCCCATCATATATCAGTATTGTTTGGTGGCTTAGTACCATTTTGACAGAAGACATGTACAATAGTTCACCACTACTGTTGTGTACTAGCTTTTCTAAGAGCATCCTTACAGCATAAAAGTCTTCAGGAAATGCAGTCACCAGTTTCTGAAATCTGAAAAGCTCATTTGGTTTCATCGATAAGGTAACAGACTAATTTCTCAGCTCTGTAGTTATATGGGAAACCCAGTGAAAGCACCAGTATCCACAGTTTAAAACTGGGGTCCTGCGAGTTGTGCTCTTGAAGCTATATGGCTGTATCTGCCAAAGAAACACTTAGAAGTGTTTCAATACACAGGTTGTTCTTGGCCTGAAATTGTTAGTCTGCGAGGGAAGGGCAGGCTCTGAGGAGAGCACAGGCACAACTGAGGGTATCTCTGACTGTCCCAAAGAGTGTCACTGAGACACAGATACAACTTTAGGCTGGTACAGCCTGTATTGTTGGTGACTGCTCTTAATTATACAACATTCTGATTTTGGTAACCACCTTTTGTGCAATGAATTCATGTCCTTTCACTGGACTCACTCCAGTATATCCATGTCTCTTTTGTACTGGGGAGTCCAACACTGGACCCAGCACTCCAGATGTGTCTCCCCAGGGCTGAGCAGAGGTGGATCATCCCCTCCTTTGAGCTGCTGACCACACTCTGCCTAATGCAGCCCAGGAGGTTTTTGGCTGCTTTTGCTGCAAGGGCTCATTGCTGGCTCATGGGCAGGTTGGTGTCCACCAGGACCCGCCGATCCTTTCTCTGTGTAGCTCTTTCCAGCCACCCCTGCCCTACCCCCACCATGTACTGGTACCTGGGGTTAAGTTACTTATACTGAGAGTAGCAGAAAGCAACAGAAAGTAGCAATAGCAGAAAAAATGATTATTGCATAACACATATACCATGTACCTTGCATTATGTGGAGCATAATTTAAGGTGACAGCAGCATCTCTACTGACAGATAAATGATATCACTAAATTTATGCTTACAAAGGTGCAAGACGATATTAAAATGGGGGACAATGCACCCAAAAAGGCTCAGTTACATAAACTTAAGAGAGAAACTGTATTCAAGAAAACATACAGAATAGTCCTAGAAGATCCTAAAAAAATTGTACTTCCTAATACCAAAATACTGTCTCATACTGAACAAAGGAGTTTTCCATTTCTCTGGGAAGAGCAAGTTGCTATCTTGAAAACACTGAAATAAATGAGGTGCCAAACAACAGCATGCATATTAATACGCTCAACACAGAGCTCAATTGTAGCCTAAAGCATTATCAATGACAAAGCTGAAGGAAAGATTAATAGCTCTGACATCACTGGAAGAAATAAATAATCATCCCACCATTCTCAAAAAAAATATATTCAAGTATAACAAGAAGAGTATCCTGAATTTGACATTTTTACATATGAACCTACAAATCTAAATAGAAATAAAAAATAAAAAGAATTTTGAAAATTAAATACATAAGTCATAGGTAAAGAAAAAATAAACTCATAACCAGGCATTCTGGTTTGCTGTGATTCTGCAGTCTGGCAATGATGAAAAGATTAAAATATTTAGGAACAGAATTCAGGAGAAAATCCTTCATGAGCTATAATCTCCTGGTTTTAATCTAGTAAAAGCAAATGGACACAAATCCATGTGAAATGCATGAAATATTTTCCATGATGCTATTTAAAGTGTCAACTAATAGAAGATCTTAGATTATGTTTAAGAATTTGTATCATAATGTGTGAACATTATGTTTCTACTGCCTTGCACTCTAAACCTATCCTAGTAGGGGGCACTGATGTTATACACTCTAATACATTCAAACAGAGCTGTGAAAGAGGTCAGATTTGATGCCAGCTGTCTAATCTATCACAATTATCTAATTTTAAACCCTCTTGGCACAAAGTGGGGGAAAATCAATTTTTCTATTTACCATTAATTTTCCCACTGAGCATAGCCTGTTGATAAAGAAAGCAAACAAAAAACAGCGTAAATGGATAATAACCTGGTACCATTGATCTAATTCTGAAGGTTAATTAATCATACACTTGCCTTCAATAAAGTGTTATGTTACAAAGGACCTCATTTCTTGCTGACTTTATCAGTCGGGTACTTTCCCTCCTCAGCACCCACAGCCAAGGCAAAGATTTGACTTTCAAAAGCTCCTTAGAAGCTCAGGTTAAGAGTCTGCAAAATATCTATAGCTCAGTTCAAATATTTATCATTGCATATCCTGAATTATTTATAGCACTGACCAGAATAGCAGTAGTAGGCTGGTACATATGTGTAAATTCCTTCCACGGTATAGTGCGCTGGGAGGGAGTCAAAGGTCTGCTATAGGAGAAGAATGACTCTCATTTCAGTGGCAATAAATCAATTAAATGAGGATTAATAATTTCTATCCATAATGCTACTCCAGAATTTTCTTCTGAAGTCATGAACCAGAAAAAGCTCACAGTGTATTCACTCAAGTTACTTGTAATCACGCATTGGATTTTGTTCTCTCTAAAAAGTATATTTCTTAGTTAAATCAGAATGGCAGTATGTTATTTCCTCACATAAGTGTTGATGAAGGGTGACATATAGCTTGATAGTTCAAGTATACTCACAGTGTTGCACCTTTATGCCACAGTCAAATAAAGAAGATAGGAGAGTGTTTTTGACACTTAACGTAATCAACAGACATACAAAACAATCAAATATCAGTTAAAAGAGACCCAAGAACCTGGACATCATTTAGATATGTGATAGTGGCACACATCCTATAACTAATGTGCACATACTGCAGGTTACGCTTCCCAGACCTTATTCAGATCAGTTAAATCATGACATTTTTCAATAATTCCTTCTTGATCAGGATTATAAAAATATATTTATTTAATATCCATTTTCAAACCCATTTCTTCATCCTTCCTTCATTCTAGACTTTATTTTTCCCCATGTGTATAGCATAGGGACATGGCTTAAAAAATTCTTTATGACACAAAATCCTTTAATGATTTTTTAATCTTACTCCACTGAAATGACTTGGGAGGATCTTATGAACTAGTCTTCTACAGTCGCATGCCTACAGATGCACCCAGTGACTTGCCTTGACTGTATTTATCACATGTTGCCTTTTGTCCCCTCTCTAGAAGAGTGTAGGCTGCCATTTTTATTTACAAGAAAAAACTTAATCATCCTTTTTCATTTTTAATCATATCCTTGCTGAAAAAACTGTTGAAAATTGCCATTTCTGTTAGTGCCATTTCACCTCAGCACCTTCTAATCCTTTCAGTATGATTTAGATGTATAATGCATTGCCAGTCTACCTAGAACATTCCTGTTCTTCCTATTGCATGGTGATAAGGAGCACTGACCCTACTAGATGGTGTTTATTCAGCTTGCAACCTCTTTCAGATTTAATAGGTAATCCTTCATCCAAAAGCAAACAGCCCTTAAATGGCCTCAGATAGATCTGCAAAGTGTTTGTTGTCAGCATTGCTGCATTCCATTTCATTTATGACCTTTTACGGTGAAAAACTGACTTCACATTCTTCTAAATGCTTGGGCAATAATGGGAGGAGAAACCAGCCACAAGATCCTGTGCCACTATAAAGTGCATTTACTAGTAAGAAATTAAAGGAGCGATAACGGGTTTTTTTCCTGCCAAAATACATTTAAAATTAAGAGAGAAAAGTCAAGTAACCTTATTATGTATTAACCCCATTTATTCATCATCAAATCTGGTGCAGGTCCAAACAGACTTCTTTCTCACATTAGAAATACAGAAGTATGTTTACATGCTCAGTGATAATCTAGGTCACGTAGCCTCTAAAATGATAACAAAGGGGAAAAAAATAGTTGTATACATGTTTGTTACTTAATAAACACCGCATAAACAATTTTTTATATATATATTTTTACATAATTTTTATATTTATATATATAGCTGCAATAACTCTAATCTTGCAAATTGGCTGAAATTAGGGTGAGGCTTTTTTCTCCCCACTGTCTTATCTCTAGTGCTTTCAGATTTTAAGCTGGGTTTAATGAAGAGGAATATTTCAAACATTCTTCTGTTGTATTCTGATTTTTTTTTCCAATATTAGTGACAATATTCTTGTTCTCTAAAATAAAAAGATATCAATTAAAAAAAAAGTCTAGGAAATCATAGTAAAGCAAGAAATGTAATTTGTGGTGCAGTATTTAATTAAAGTGAATGTTATTTCATTAAATTTTGCATTAAGTTTCAGCAGTACACATGGAAGTCACTTGGAAGATCAACCCCTGATTCGCTTCTATTTATGTCTAATCTATTATACATATTACAAAGAGAGAGAGCACTAACATTTTATCATGATGTATGACTTTACCTTATTAAAAAACAACACAGAACATATGCCTGTATTCTTATATTTAAATGTAAGACAGGGAAAAAGTGCTGAACGATGCCTGAATCTGATGTTCATGGTTCTAAGCAATGTGCAGTTTAGTAGAGGAATTCATCACCATGAGTAATTCACTTATTTCAAGCCTGATTTTCAGCTTTTCATGGCATCATTAGCTTAAATTTTAATTTTTAAAATAAACTTAAAAAATTTTTTTATGAAATTCTATGGAATGTACCGAACGTAGGGTGTTTCAGTTCTGCTGTTTGCATTACAGGCTGTGGTGAAGATTTTCTCCTGTATGTTGCAGTGGAACACTGCTGCCCAAAATCGTAGAATCATAGAATCATTTAGGTTGGAAAAGATCTTTAAGATCATCGAGTCCAACCGCAAATCCAACACTGCCAAGTTCACCACTGAAACATGTCCCTAAGCGCCTTGTCTACCCGACTTTTAAATACCTCCAGGGATGGTGACTTGACCACTTCCCTGGGCAGCCTGTTCCAATATTTGACAACCCTCGCCGTGAAGAAGTTTTTCCTAATATCTAATCTAAACCTCCCCTGGCGCAACTTGAGGCCATTGCCTCTTGTCCTATCACTTGCTACTTGGGAGAAGAGACCAACACACACCTCGCTACAACCTCCTTTCAGGTAGTTGTAGAGGGCGATAAGGTCTCCCCTCAGCCTCCTCTTCTCCAGGCTAAACAACCCCAGATCCCTCAGCCGCTCCTCATAAGACTTGTGCTCGAGACCCTTCACCAGCTTTGTTGCCTTTTTTTGGACGTGCTCCAGCACCTCAATGTCTTTCTTGCAGTGAACTGAACTCAGCTGCCTCACCAGTGCCAAGTACAGGGGGGCAATCACTTCCCTAGTCCTGCTGGCCATGCTATTTCTGATACAAGCCAGGATGCTATTGGCCTTCCTGGCTGCCTAGGCACACTGCTGCCTCATATTCAGTCAGCTGTCGATCAACACCCCCACATCCCTCTCTGCCAAGCAGCTTTCCAGCCACTCATCCCCAAGCCTGTAGCATTGCATGGGGTTGTTGTGGCCCAAGTGCAGGACCTGGCACTTGGCCTTGTTGAACCTTATACAATTGGTCACAGCCTATTGGTCCAGCCTGTCCAGGTCCCTCTGCAGAGCCTTTCTACCCTCAAGTAGATCAACACTTCCACCCAGCTTAGTGTCATCTGCAAACTTGCTGAGGGTGCACTCGATCCCCCTGTCCAAGTCATTGATAAAGATATTAAACAGAACTGGTCCCAATACTGAGCCCTGGGGAACACCACTTGTGACTGGCCACCAACTGGATTGAACTCCATTCACCACAACTCTTTGAGCCTGGCCATCCAGCCCGTTTTTTACCCAGGGAAGAGTACGACTGTCCAAGCTATGGGCAGCCAGTTTCTCAAGCAGAATGTTGTGGGAAATGGTGTCAAAGTCCAGGTAGACAACATCCATAGCCTTTCCTTCATCCACTAAGTGGGTCACCTTGTCATAGAAGGAGATCAGGTTAGTCAAGCAGGATCTGCCCTTCATAAACCCATGCTGACTGTGCCTGATCACCTGGTTGTCCTACACATGCCATCTGATGGCACTCAGGATGATCTGCTCCATAATCTTCCCCGGTACCGAGGTCAGACGGACAGGCCTGTAGTTCCCCAGATCCTCCTTCCAGGCCTCCTTGTAGATGGGTGTCACATTTGTTAATCTCCAGTCAACTGGGACCTCCCCTGTTAGCCAGGACTGCTGATAAAGGATTGAAAGTGGCTTGGTGGGCACTTCCACCAGCTCCTTCAGAACCCTTGGGTAGATCCTATCCAGCCCCATAGACTTGTGTGGGTCTAAGTGGTGTAGCAGGTCACTAAACATTTCCCCTTGGATTATGGGCCTTCGTTCTGCTCCTCGTCCCTGTCTTCCAGCTCAGGGTGCTGGGTACCCTGAGAACAACTGGTCTGACTATTAAAGACTGAGGCAAAGAAGGCATTAAGTACCTCAACCTTTTCCTCATCCTTTGTCACCATGTTTCCCCCCACATCCAATAAAGGGTGGAGATTGTCCATAGCCCTCCTTTTGTTGCTAATGTATTTATAGAAACATTTTTTATTGTCTTTTACGGCAGCAGCCAGATTAATATTTAGCTGGGCTTTGGCCCTTCTAATTTCCTCCCTGCATAGCCTCACAACATTCTTGTAGTCCTCCTGAGTTACCTGCCCCTTCTTCCAAAGGTCATAAAATCTCCTTTTTTTTCCTGAGTTCCAGTCAAAGCTCTCTGTTCAGCCAGGCTGGTCTATTCCCCATCTGCTCCTCTTTCGGCACATGCAGGTTGCCTGCTCCTGTGCCTTTAAGATTTTCTTCTTGAAGAATGTCCAACCTTCCTGGACTCCTTTGCCCTTTAGGACTGCCTCCTAAGGGACTTTGTCAACCAGGCCTCTAAACAGGCCAAAGTCTGCCCTCCAGAAGTCCAAGGTAGCAGTTCTGCTACCCCCCCTCCTTACTTCTCCAAGAATCAAAAACCCTATCATTTTGCAATCACTATGCCCAAGATGGCCTCCTACCATCACATCACCCACAAGTCTTTCTCTATTTACAAACAACAGGTCCAGCAGGGTGCCTTCCCTAGTTGACTCACTCACCAGCTGTGTCAGGAAGTTATCTTCCACACTCTCCAGGAGCCTCCAAGACTCTATCCTCTCTGCTCTATTGTATTTCCAGCAGACATCTGGTAAGTTGAATTCCCCCCCAAGAACAAGAGCTAGCGATTGTGAGACTTCTCCCAACTGCTTGTAGAATATTTTGCCGGCCTCTTCACCTTGGTTGGGTGGTCTATAACAGACTCCTAACAGACTCCCACCATGATATCTGCCTTGTTGGCCTTCCCCCTGATTCTTAACTGTAAACACTCAACCCTATTGTCACCATCATTAAGCTTTAGACAATCAAAACCCTCCCTAACAGACAGGGTTACCCCACTGCCTCTCCTTCCTTGCCTCTCTCTTCTGAAGAGTTTATAGCCATCCATTGCAGCACTCCAGTTGTGTGAGTCATGCCAACATGTTTCCGTGATGGCAACTATATCATAGTTTTCCTGCTGCATAATGGCTTCCAGCTCCTCTTTGCTGCCCATGCTGCGTATATTGATGTAGATGCACTTCAGTTGGGCTATTGAGCCTACCACTTTTTTTTGGGGAGACGCCCTAATTCCTACATGCTCAGGCACTTCCGTGGTTTCTCACACATCCATATACCTTGCGTCTTTGTTACCACACGGATCTCCATCCCCTACCTCCATAGAGATGGCAGACCAAAGGACCGCGCTAGCACACTGTCCCTCAAACATTGGCATGCTATCCCCAGGCTTATCTCTAGCGAGCCTGGTTTTATTCCTTTCCCTCTTCAAATCTAGTTTAAAGCTCTTTCAGCGAGCCCTGCTAACTCCTGCACAAAGATCCTTTTCTCCTTTTGAGACAGGTGTACCCCATCTGTCACCAGCAGGCCTGGTGTTGTGTAAACCGACCCATGATCAAAAACCCCAAAATTCTGCCAGTGACACCAGGCTCAGGGCCAGGTATTGATCTGTTGGCTCTTCCTGTGTGTTCTCTCATCATTCCCTGCAACTGGAAGGATAGAGTAGAACACTACTGGTGCTCCTGATCCCTTAACCAGTTGTCCCAAGTCCCTGAAGTCTCTCTTGATTGCCCTCGGACTTGTTGCAACTTCATTGCTGCCTACCTGAAAAATCAATAGTAGATAGTGATCTGACGGCCGAACCAGGGTAGGAAGCTTTCTCTTCACATTTTTAACCCAGGCCCCAGGGAGGCAGCAGACTTCCCTAGGAAGTGGGTCTGGTCTGCATATTGGGCCTTCTGTTCCCCTCAGAGGAGAGTCTCCTATGACAATGACTGGTCTTTTTTTCTTTATGGAGGCAGTTTTGACACAGGGCGTAGGCCGACTTAATCTCGGTGACATCTCCAAGCTAGATGAACCATCGTCCTCGTCATTTTTTGGTTCAACTTTCAGACCCTCATACTTTTTATGCAAGGGCACCTGGGAAGGTGCGGCAGTCACAGAGGAGATGTGCCTGCTCTGCCAGGCAGGAACTTGTTGCCCTTGCCCTCTATCCTTTGCCCGATCTTCTCCCAGCTGGAGAGAGGATAGGGAATCCTCCATATCATGAATCCTGTCTGCCTGTTGGGCCTATCTCAGGGAAGGTAGGGCGCAATTCCAGTAGTCTATCTCTCTCTCGCTCTCCCTGATATTCCTCAGTCTACTCACCTCCTCCTGAAGCTCTGTCAGTAAGTGGAGGAGTTCCTCTACCTGGGCACACCTCCCACAAGTGTGGTCACTACTGCTGTCCCATACTGGCATAAGAGTAGGGCACACCCAGCAGCCTGACACCTGGGTGGCAGCATGTTCCCACTGGAGCTCTGTCTGGGAAGCTGCATCAGTTGTGGTGGGTGCAGAGCTTAGAGAGGCCATGGCTTTCTGCCAGGTAGATAACATTGTTCCCTGGTCAAGCTGGCAGAGTTTCAGCACCCTTCCTGCACACCCTTGCGTGTGAACTGCTGCACAAACTGCTGCGCCATGCACTTTCTGACATGCCACACCCTGTTTGTCTGCCCTGTTGGCAGTGCTCCTGGTCACTAGTGCTCCCTAAGGGATTCTTTTATGGGGGGGGAGGGGCTTGGCTGCCGTTGTTTCTGGCCCCGCCCAGGTCTCATCAGCCACTGTCATGCAAGCTGCGGGCTCCTGGTAGGTCTCTTGGCTCCCTCTGAAGTTCCCCCATTTGGGAACACCCCTGTGCATGGCACTAGAGTGCTCCGCTGCGGATTGTGCTGGCATTGGAGCTGCTCACCTCAGCAGAGGCAACTACCGAACTTGGCTTTACAGGCAGTAGGGCTTTACTGAGGGGTTGGAGACTTAGAAAGGAAAAACGTGCAGAGTTTGTGAGGAAAAATACACACTCAGACACAAACACATGCATACTTGCAGCATGACACACGGTCTGGAACAACCATTGGGCAGGTCCCAGGTCCCTCATGGGGGCTCTGGGAACAGGCAAGGAGCAGGAGGGATGGAGAACTGGACCCCAGAGCTGGCAGGCAGCCCAAGGGCACACACCCAACTTCCACTGTCTTGCGGTGTTTCTGCAACCACAGCTCCCATTATGACAATTTCCCACCCCTCTTCCCTCCGTTGGTGGTCTCCTTCCATGGTGAGGTGTTTCTAGGCAGCCCCTGGCCAACCTGGGCTGCCTGCAGCTCATTGCTGAGCTTTTGTTTTCCTAGGCCATGGCAGGTGCCTTATGCTGTTGCTTAGCTATTTTTTCTCACTTGGCTGCTACTTCTTTTCTTTGTAATTCTTAAAGCAGTCTTTTCTCATTTCTTCTTCAGTGACCAGCAACTGACAATTAGTGAGGTTTTTTCCCAACTTGTGTCCATATTTTCAAGACTTATACTATTATCTCACACTTAAACGGTATATCATAACAAGAGATACCTGGTACCAAACTTTAGTTCACACAGCCAGTTTTCTATCAAGTTGACTGACAAAGGCTAGAGCATGACACATTTAGCATATGGCAAAGTTAGCAAAATTTTATCCTGTGGCCTGTTAGTAGCAATGGCAATACTGTACTTTCTGGGTCACCGTGATACAACAGTGGACGCTGTGTGACCTTCTTTCCGCTAAATGAAGAATCATGCAGAAATTCTAGCTAAATACCAGTAGGATCATTTCTGCATTAACACAGGACTGCTGGTTTCTTAGGTAGCTCGGTTGGTTGAGGGCAGAAATCCCTGCACTGCATTTCATTGTGCAGTAAGGATATATCTATAGTAATGTGAAAAGAATATCAGATATCCACTTACAGATGCTGAGATAACTGCCTGCATGGATTCCTGCATGGAATCAAATAGCTATAACTTACAATTGTGTGACAAAACCATTATTTTCCTTCAGTGAAAAAATGAAAACTACAGTTTCTGCAGGTAGCTCTGGAATGTAATTACATAAGTCTCTGCTGTGATTGAGCTCATGTTTGGAAGCCAGAAAACCCACGAGTACACATGTCGTGACTCTACTTACCCATATATCCACTGTGAATGAGCATACATTTTGCTTCTTAAATCTCATTAACCCAGTTATAATCTTGTGTATATGTTACTCCACAATATAGTATTCAATTTTGTTTGTAATTAAAGGAGGCAACAAAGTAGGTAATTGGAGAAAATGATCATCTATGTTCTCCACTATGGATGGTCCCAGAAACCAATCTGAATGTCCTCTCACACATGTGTTTCCATTACTTGAGATTATCACACAGAGAAAGCCAATGGAAAAATAAACATGCAACCCTTCTTGTAAGTTCAGGTACTATTCGTACTCACTCTGGCTGTTGACCAGTAGCCAGTTTCCAGTCTTAGGAAAGACTGGCTATATAAACCACAAAAAGGTACCGTACATTGGAGTTATATCGAACTCAAGAGATTTCAGAGTTTACACACTAGAACTCTGATTATGCATAAACTGTATCTAAAAGCTTTATTCAAAACTGTATTCAAAGCTTTAACATTTAACATAATTTATAAATGAATGCGACAATAATTATTGGTTTGGAACACTTGTTTTCTTATCTCTCCCTAATATGGTATAAATTATACTCTGTGAAATACCTGTTAAATCACCTTCAAGGTATAATGATAAAATGAGATTTATCAACTTGACAGTAAACTAATTTCAAATTGATTTATGGGAGCTCAGTACATTATGAAATGTTTGTACTATATAACCACTTTATCAAGGCAGGCAATGAAGCTTACTTTCTAGCATTTACACCAAGACACAGGAACTGTTCATGCGATCAAAGATTAATATTTACCTTGTATATCTCATACTTTATTCACAGAATATCATTCTGACCTAGTTACTGGAGAAGATGCAGCTATACTGAGAGATTTAGGTCACCCTTCAGTTTACCCCTTCTTTAACATTAGCCACACTGTAGCCATAAATCCAAAGTCCAGTTCAGAACACAGCTAAATATGTCTATTTAGGGGAAAAAAAAAAAAAAAAAAAAAAAAAAAGGAGGTCATTTTGCAGTAGGATATTCCTGACAGTGCCCCTATCCACCACTTCCTTTGCCTCCTTAGCACAGCAGATGAAGCTGCTTCCAGCGGGACTGAGTTAGCTACTGATGGAAAAATTATCTTCACTGTTCAAGCATTCCACCTGCTTTTCTGTACCTAACTCATTACTCCAGCTATGGACATCTCTTTCTTTCTAAAACAGTGTCAGAAGAGATGAGCAGCATTAACACATCACAGTTTCTGAAATTTTAAACCAAATATTACTAAATCTTTGTAGATTGGCCTCTAAAGATCTAGGGAGTAGTCTGCGTACTCTGGTAGGGCTATTCAGATGTGATGTAGTATGATGTAGTGAAATGTATTGAAGGTGTAGATCCTTAATATGCTTTCACTCCTGATGCTGATACTGAATTAATTGAACATTCACTTACTGTAAGAGATTTTATGTGTAATATTTTACATATAATATGCTTCTGTTAAATGTGCTGTCAGCATTCATTATGGAGCTAGAATAGTGACCAAATAAGACATCAAGTTCATTTTGAATTTTAGGTACTGCTAAGAAGACATTATTGACTGGTATGATGCTCTTTTTCTTTTTTTTTTTTCTTTTTTCTTTTTTTTTTTGGCTTGTGCTCCTTTACTCTGAAGGTGAAATTGCAACATTCAACAGGCTGGTTAATTAATTAGTACCAAGCTCACTGCTGACTAACAACAGCTTGTTTACTTAAAGTACTAATTAAACTGAAAGCAAATCAATGATTTATCTTGTTGAAACAGTTGTTTGTGACACAATTCAAGCCTTGTCCATAGAAAATTGGCACTTTATAAGAAAAAAGAAAGCCATATTTTTCAACAAGTTTCAGTGATAATTTTCATTAAGGGCTAACATTTGCCCCAATTAATTATGTTGTCATTAGCTATGTATTACATTAGCCACATACTTTTCTTCTTTCCCTGCTAAATTGCAATATCATTTTCTTTCATGTCTTCGTCTACTGAGAGGTAAAGAACCATATAAGATACCATTTATGTATGTTTATATAAATATATGTATAATATATTTTGCTTAGAAAAGTACCTTTTGTCTTCTGTGAATACTCAGGCTTTGGGTTTTTATTTATAAGGAATCTTTGATTCATCTTAGGGCTTTATCATTTATTATGAGACAGGAATGAATTTAAGTCATACTTTGGTCTGTCTACTGTATTAAGGTTTTTTTGCAAAGGGTTTTTGTCATAGTTGCTAGCAAGAGTTTCATGTCAGTTTATGTCTAAGAGTGTTTTGTAATAATATTTTAGTTCGATGTACAGTGAGTACATATTGTGAATTTTTTGAGATTTTACTGTGCTAATGTGTTATAAACCAAAGTCTTATAACTTCATATTGAAGAAGAATCACAGAATCACAGAATCATTTGGTTGGAAAA
>VYZW01017008.1:2170-36887 GCA_013401315.1 Balaeniceps rex | reverse complement strand
GTGCTTAGTTGCCGAGTGGGGCTAAACCACGACAGAAAGAAAGAAGAATGAAAACTGATCTGAATTCCATCTACTGATGGACGTAGGCAACACATTGGAATTGTTTTGCTTCCTAGTGAAGGGATTTGGATAACTTGTTAATAAACTGCACTGGCTTTAGCTGTTGGTGTTTCTATGGTGATAGGAAAAGTGTGAAGTTTTGAAGATTCTGAGAATAGAATCTGGACAGCTAAGAAGAGAACAATTAGGAATTTCCCTATTTAAAAAATGTGCTTTCAAAGAGAACTATTTATTTTTTTTAAAACTCTTAATTGGATTTATGATTCCAGTGCTAAATTGAAAAGGCTAATATGGTAACATTTACTGCTGTGGATATTGATAGCAAACCATGCATTCTAATTTCAATTTATTCCCCCAGGTAACTTGATTATTACTATTATTAAATTGCAGAGTTTATTGGGATTTTTTAACTGTTCTCTCCATAAAATTAGCTAAAAAGCCATTTTAAAAAACACTGCTGATTTTTCTTCATGCCTGTTCTGTTACTGCTGTTTTATAAAAGTGACATGCATATTTTGCAGTCCCAGAAATTTCTTAGTATTTTCTGGGTTTCCATGACAATAGACTAAATTAGGACATTCTTAATCGCAGTATATGGGAAGCTACAGCCAAATCTGAAAAGATGTACTTGATATAACCTTTCTGTACAAACTGTTACCTTGAAGTCAGTTATGGGAAATTATTAAATTTGGTTGAATAGGAGTTTCAAAATTGAAGTGATATAGGAGGACAGATCAACAACAGGAAAAGGAGGAACTAGTAGCATTTTTATGTACGGATTTAAAAGTAAATATTTATGTCTTAATCTTCAAAAGATTTCATCCAAGTCTATCTTTGTAATAACTAGCCTGAATACACCTAACCCTGTAGGCAACTAAATTTATTTCAGTTTGACAAAGCCACCTGTGTACTGATTCCTATCCCAGCTAGCAAGCTTTTCAGTGATATCAAGCCAAATCTCTGAAGGTTTTTTAAATGCGGTGTTCTTCCATCTTTCACCATGCTTTCAGATCTACAACACCACAAAGACGCATCCTGTTACAGGGAAACTGTGGCTCAATTCTCTACATGAAAACAAGAAGGAGATTAAGGGGATTATAGTCATCTAGCAGCAACATTAGACTATTCAAGGATCTTGTTTTATTTTTTACATGTGAAGTTAATACTGCAGCATCCATCTTGGGTGGGGAGGGATCATTGCTGTTGAGTTTGAGGAAAGAGGTGTAGAGATGCTTCTCCAACAGGTGCTTTTCCATTCAATGTTTAGGATATCTCCAATCGATGTCTAAAGATCATCTGTACCTCTTACAGGTGACTGTTATGTTGTAGTGTCACACTTGCTTTCCGTGGCTCAGAGGACTAGTTAATACTTGATTGGTCGGAACAAACAGAATAGTTTTCAAAGGAGAAACTGAGAAAGCCTCAAAAAACCCTGCAGTCTGACATGGAGTCTGAGATATTTGAGCTCAATAATGAAATGAATGTTTCCTTTCCAGTCATGAGCTCCAGAACCTGAATAACTGCATATAAAAATAGGCAGAAACATCTCCTAATATTTATTGTCCACTTCTGCATGAACTGACCTGTGGGAGAAGGCTGGCCTGTCCACCTAGCTGCAGGCCTAGCCTGTTTAGGGTTGTGAATCATAATGAGAGGTAATCTATACTACAGGAAAACAGTGCCACAGACACTGCTAGAGCATAAAATCCTTCTCCTCTTTATTTCCCACTGATTACCTTCATTTCACCAACCTCCACATCAATGCTTCAGCTATTAGAACTTGGCACTTATTTCAGACGATGTTGGTTCTACTCCTTGGCAGGGTATCACAAATGTGTGTTACAAGCATTATAAAACCTCAATTCTTTTGGGATTCGAGCAGACAGAATGGAATATACTCATATTCAGGGACACCTACTGGATATTTTCCTATGCTATCAGGATACATTGAGGACACTGAGAGAGTAGGTTAGGAAAATTACCTAATATGAACACATATTTGATGGGAGGTTAAAGAAGGCTCTCCAGCCTTTCATTTCATTTGCATTAAGTTTCATTTGCAATGAACTTCTATCCTGATGTTATGCTATTTCATGGTGTAGGTTAAGCAAGTCTGTATAAGCTATTGGATGTCCATGATATAATCAGGTGCATCTAGTTCAGTTCTAGCAGGGAATAAATATGTTTGCTATTGGAAGGGAGGTCATGTGTGATCTCAATATGTCTGCATGTCCCAATGAAGAAAGGCTGTAAAAAACAGTTTTAGGGAACACAGAATATTGATTTCAAGTAGACGCAGAAACTCTTGTCGTCTCTTCTATAGAGTTTGTTTTATAGCTTGAAAATGCCTGGGTCTTAGCCCTCTCAGCTTCAGATAAGTAATGTTGGGAGGAAAAAATGGGGATGAGAAAACTACTTGGAACAATATACATTCTGCTTCATACTGATGTATATCAGACAGCTACACTACAACAGCAGTGTGGTACCTATCTATGCAAATTGAAGGCTGGGGCCCAAAAATAACAACTTTACCTGTAGTAATACCGCTTTGATTAAAATAGAACTTTAGCTCCCCATCCTGAAGGGGAGACCTGTAATTTATTTTCTGTGTCCAGAAACTTAGCTGTCTGGTTTAGCTATCCAGCAGAAAAATAAATATATAACACAGAAGCTTTTTTCTTAAAATTCATATTGGATGAATGGCAGATAGTCTGATTTTATCAGTTTACATAAAATTTCCATTAAAAAATTACAAAAAAGACCTTTCCTTTTTAAAATTTTTGTGTAGTTTCACTTAAATTATTAGCAGTCCTAACATATCACAAGCAACTTTGAAGCTGATGCTTCATCAGCAGTCACAGACCTACCCACATTCATTGCTAATGGTCATTGTAATTATTACTGAAACTTTTAAACATCCTTAAACTGGAGAATGTCACTAAGCTTTCCCCCTGCAGAAAGACCTAAATGTGGCATCTGGAGCCTGGTTTAGGGTCTTTTGTTAGGATATCATTCACTGTATGATGGTCTTGCCAGTCCAAATTTAAGAAACTCGGTATCAAGTCCTCTTTCCCTTCCCAGACACTTTCTAATCAGATTTCATACAAGAGCTTTCTCTCCGAAATGTTTTTATAGAAAATACAGGTTTCCATCCTGATTTCTTCTCATCCAGTTATCCCAGTCTCTCAAAGGGAATTCTCTGCTACCTGTACCTCTTTTCCTTGAGAATATCTTCAGCCGTTATTAACCTGAATCCCTTCCCAGTTGGTGTTACAATCTGCTTTACCCCCACCCTGACACCTGTCACTCAAGGAGCTGCATCTCATAAGACAGCTTTTTTAAGATGAGACCCCAACTGGACCTAGGCTATGCTGTGAAAAACACTCTTAAGAGTTACTACAACTTAAATCAGGTGGAGGCAGGGAAATACAGGAATAATAATATGGACCCTTATGCACCTCAAAGACCAAAGCAGATTAAAAGCAAATAAACAAAACAGACAAACAAAACTCCATAACGTATAAATTACTCAAATAGAGTTGGACTTTTTTAGCAATAATTTACTGAAACACATTTTGGGGGAAATAGAGTAAAACACTTCTTATTTAATATAGGACAGGGAACTAGGGACTATGTCTGGACTACATCTGGCACTCCCATCCAGGAGCAAACACCTCTTCCCTGGTGCTGGACTGTCCTGTTATATATTGGGGTGGGACCAAGGAAGAGATTAGTCCTTTCCCCCCACATTTTCCTCATTTCAGCATGTTGTTTTCTAAACAAAGGGATGTGCACAACCTATGGGACTGTCCTTTGTGTGCTGGTATGAATGACTAGAGAAACAGGAACTGAATGGAGCCTCCTTGATTTCATAAATGTAAGTTTGGATGCAACTCATATATTTACCCATAACTTACACCAAGGAGCAATGTCTTTGTTCAAAAACATTGAAGCTGCCAGAGATAGGATACAAATGACCAGCGTAGATGCTTACAATGCTCATGTATAAGATAGTCACCCTACAAATACCTTTATACTCAGAGAAGAGATATTAAATCCATCTTATGCTAACATAAGGCAGTAAAAGTGGTTGTTTCTCTCCACTGATTGTAAAGGCAGACCAGAGCAACTAGCTCAGACGCTGGTATCTGCATTGCAAATGTGGAGAGTTAGGTGAGCTGAGTGTCTGGGAGTCTTTCCACTGTTTCAGTGCACTTTTTTAGGCTCCTGCAAGCTATTTGATATTAAAAAATTCTTTCTTATTTCAAACAGAATTAGAAGGGCAAAAAAGGTTAAGTAGGTTGGAGAAAAAAGGTACTGTTGCCTCATTTCTAAGTATATATTTTTGTATCAGTACCAAGCAGAACTTTCCAAATGTCTTCCCTTGCTTTTACTTTATATTTTACAGCCTCCCCCTATCCCTGTGATATTGAGGATGAAGAGGTTAAATTGTCCATATAAAGGTAATCAGAAGACTGTTTAATCTAGCCTTTTCCATTCTTCCTTCTTGCACAAGGCACTTGTAATCAGACCCTGTGCTTTTCAGAGATCAAGGAAGGACACAAGACTACAGAGATAGAAAATAGGTACCAAGACATTTCCATGCACATCACTTGTAAATAATACATTTAGAGGAAAAGTATATTTTTTTCTCATGATGGTGTTCTCATTGTTTTGATACTGCATGCACTTATGCCATTTACAGAGTAATTTTATGGTTGTTAGTAGAGATGAAATAAACCTGATGGGAAAAAAAGGAACACCAAGGATCTTTCCAAAACTCAGTCCAAATGCTGAATGTTATCTAGCCATTTATAAGGTTCTGATTTTATATATTTCAATTGCCTGTAAGTATTACCCTTTAGATCTTAACCCACTGATTCCCCTGTCAGCTTGATCAGATTTCCCGCTGAATAAACTGTATAAGATTAGCTCTGGCTTTTGTTTTCAGGTCTTGACCATGCTGTAGCTTTCTTAAATATGCATGGCGAACACTTGTATGAAAATGACCCATTTAATGGGAAAAAAAAGGACTAGAGATAGGACCTGGGACTTGCCTTTAGGAGTGATAATCCTCTACCATCTTCCTTTCCCTTTACCACCTTGTAGGAAGAAGCAGATACAAAACTGTTAAAACTATCAACCCCGATCTGACAGCCTCATCCTGTGGTTAACAACTGGCTTGAACTCTGTGAACCGCTGTCCTGGTTTTGGCTGGGATAGAGTTAATTTTCTTCCTAGTAGCTGGCATAGTGTTGTGTTTTGGATTTAGTATGAGAATAATGCTGACAACACACTGATGTTTTAGTTGTTGCTAAGTAGTGTTTACCCTAGTCAAGGACTTTTCAGCTTCCCACACTCTGCCAGGTGCACAAGAAGCTGGGAGGGGGCACAGCCAGGACAGCTGACCCAAACTGGCCAAAGGGCTATTCCATACCATATGACATCATGCTCAGTATATAAATATTATAAATATTAGTATATAAATATTATATAATNCAGTATATAAATATTATAAATATTAGTATATAAATATTATATAATACTGGGGGAGTTGGCCAGGGGGCAGCGATCGCTGCTCAGGGACTGGCTGGGCATCAGTCAGCGGGTGGTGAGTGGTTGCATCACTTGTTTTTTTTTTTCTCCCTGTGTTTTGTTTCTCTCTCTCTCTCATTGTTCTCTTTTTCATTGCAATTTTTATTACTATTATTATTATTATTGTTATTATTTTATTTCAATTATTAAACTGTTCTTATCTCAAACCATAAATTTTCTTACTTTTGCCCTTCTGATTCTCTCCCCCATCCCACCCGGGGCGAGGGTGAGCAAGCAACTGTGTGGTGCTTGGTTGCTTACAGGGGCTAAACCACAACAACCACATGAATAGCTACTGCTTTGGCCTTTAGTAATGTGGCACAATGTCAGAAAATACTCCTATGGTGAGGGAGTGACATCAAAAAAAGCCTTTCCTCCTTTCCTTCCTTCTAGGGTGTCCTCACAAGCAAATAGCAGACTGGATTTGGATGGGGAGTGAGCATCAAGAACTCCACCCACAGAATTTCTCTTCTCTTTTTTTATCTGAGAACCATCATGCATCAAGACCTCAGAAAGGGATTTCCTATTTAAAGACTTAGGGTAAAATATTAAATCCGTAGCAATAATTGAAACATGTAAGGTGTTTGTCCAGTGGTGTGTTGACACATCTGGAACAGCCGGAGAAACACTGTTGCCTCAACTTGGTCTGGTGGCCCAGAAATATTGCCCCTGCGTTACTGATGACTTGCAAGATCTGGGTTTCACCAGGTCTCAGTAACCTTAAGGCAACTATGTGTCCAATTCCATCAGTAAGCAGCTTTGAAAAATTCCCATTTATGTGTGTAGCATGCTTTGCCTGAAAGCTGAGCTACCTCCCAGCACACACAGATCAACCTGCTTTATGTTATTGGCCACCGTTCTTAGCAATCCTGCCTGCTGTAATTTGAAAGCACATGCCTAGAATGGATGGAAGATGATTTTAGCATCCATTTTCCAGGGGATTTTTATGAAGCGATCTGAAGAGGAAACTATTAATTCAGCCAGAGAGATTAGCAATAGTGACTGCACTACTCAGGGCAACATCAAGGTTCTCTTCCTCCCCAACAGCCTGGCAGAGACATCCATGTGGAACTTGAAAGCCTCTTCTACATCTTTAAGCAGGCTTTCATTCTTCTTTTGTGCAGTGTGTCCTCAGTGTTTAGTATTATAAATGAGCAGCCTGTGACCACCCCTCCACTCAGCAGAGCTCTCATGTAGCACCGCAGAGCCGTGGCACCACCGGCGTCCGCAGAGCACCTCTTCCCCTGACCTGTAGCCCACAGAGATTACAGAAGCACATTATTTCCCTGTGCAGCTCTTTCACCTCTCACTGCAACCATTTCCTACACAGACACAGAATTTATATAAAAGGCTTTCCTCAGCTTTCATCAAATCTAGGTTGCAGGCCTATTTCGTAACATTAATTCTCTCCCTCACCAACCGCCACATCAATTCAGTACTTTATAAACTATTTCAGGGATCCGATTTATCAGGCCTGACAGAGCTTCACACTGAAATAAACAGCACTGCCTCTGCCGAGCTCGCTCAGTGGCTCCTATTTATCATTATTTAATTCAAGGGCCTAAAATTCTCTGACATTATTAATAGTAAGATAAATCACTGGAAAACTACAGAATCTGTGACCAACGAGGCTGAAATAATCCATTTTGGTGAAAATGTCTACGTGGAATTGCATTCCCTGATGGGTAGCCGCTCTGTCATTAGTGACTCCATATGCATGGGTGTTAAGGAACTGAAGCATGAAGTCCCCAAAGAGTGGGATACTTCAACTGCCATTCTCTTCCCAACACTTAACACCAAAGCAGAAAATAAGGGAATACAGCACAGCTCTAATGCCTCTGTCAGTTGAATTTAAATGTACTAATTTAATCCTTTTTGTACTTGATTAACTTTAACTTGTCTGAGGTTGAACTTTTGTGTTAACTGGACCTGCAAATCCATTAGTTCATTATGAGGACTGTATTACTTAGCCACCTTGATGAGAGATAATCAGCTGCCTGGAATGTATATGAGCACTTGCTGCCTTAATTTGGCACCTCATTAGTGATATTCTTCTATTTTGTTTAAATGAAAGGGATTACATTGGGAGTTTGTCCAGGGTCTGTGATTTCATTTATGAACAGCCAGCCTTATTCAACAGCTGTGAGACCCAATAACAAGTTAAGGATTGCAGAATTTGTTTGGTTCTCTGTCATGAGCATTCAGGGAACCCAAGGTAGCCGGGGAGGCAGATCCTGATCTCTTTCCTAGAAAGGCTGAGCACTGTCACCCCACCTCCCTGACAGAGGTGACCAAAAAACCTTGACAAACAGGTGTTGAATAACTGAAGATGTTTTGTAAAGTTCCTTTAAAAATTAAGAATATTCAAAATCAAAAAAATATATATGTAAAAAGATCTTTAGTTCCTTTTATTCCCCCTTCCAGAAGGAAGATTCACTCCTTGCTGTTTTGTTATTCACTATCATTCCTTGAACATAAGCAGTTTACTTCCTTATTAGTGTCTGGACAGAGGCTGTAATTTTTGAAAAGAACAACCAAGGACAAAGGACTAAGCACACACAAAATTCCTGTTGGAAGAATTTCTGCAACAGTTCTTGTACAGGGGATTGCCTCCTAAATAATTAATTGTCCATCCAAGTTAGAACTCCCAGAGCTGAAATGCACACCTTCACCCTTGCCCAGTGTCTGTCTTCAGGCAAAAGTTTGTGTAAATGACATTACCAGTTTGGCTTTCTCTGTTTTACACAATTTTCCAGTGCTATCCTAAGAGCGTGACATCCTCAAACACCTACAGCATCATCCTGCCATATCCCAGGGTGTACAATTTCTTTCAGCATTGTGTTATGAAAACATCATTCTGGAAGGTTGCAACACAGCTTCCCATTATTTCAGACACTTCAAACTGAAAATGTACAAAAGCAATAATTACATTTTAGGACCAACATACGAGGCTGGGGGAGAGCAAAGCCAAGTGACATATAGCGTGGATAAGGCCAGTCTGCTCTAGAGAGAATTATCCTGTAGCATTATAGTCACTCTGTGCCATTTGGTCTCATCTCTTGGAAGCAATGATTGCTTCCTGAGCCTTTTTATTTTGCAATATAGGGGTACCCTGAGAGACCATGGTTTGAATTCTTTTTTCCCAACAGGTTAAAAGAGAAATCAAGTCCCGGACTTTCATATCACACCCCACCACAGTGGAGACTACAGATAGCCACAATTTTATTTTATGTCTTCCAGATGTCTAATCTGTGAAATGTGCTCTGAGTGTTTCTACCAGGTCAGGCTCTATCAATAAAACACAGAGAGGGATATTTAGTTTAGTTATGCATCTTCAGATGCAGAAAGTTGAGCAACATCAAGACCTGTGATTTTGTACTTTCCTGCCAGGAGAAACGTAGGGAGTATTAATGAAAAAAAATTAGGGGCTTGGGAATTTCATTAATATACCAAGTTAGATTCTGAGGATGTTTTAGGTTCTCATATAATGAGTGTAGTTACTTGAAGTAGCAACAGCTTTTCATATTCAGTCACCTTTGTGAAGCAGAAGTAACTGAGCTACTGGGGACTCCTGTGATCTCAAATACCTTCTAAAGGAGAATTTCATAAAATCATAGAATCATAGAATAGTTTGGGTTGGAAGGGACATTTAGAGGTCATCTAGTCCAACCCCCCTGCAGTGAGCAGGGACATCTTCAACTTGATCAGGTTGCTCGGAGCCCAGTCCAACTTGACCTTGAAAGTTTCCAGGGATGGGGCATCCACAATTTCTCTGGGCAACCTGTTCCAGTGCTTCACCACTATCTGTGTAAAAAATTTCTTTCTTATATCTAGTCTAAATCTACCCTCTTTTAGTTTAAAACCATTAGCCATTGTCCTATCAAATTTGTTTGCAAAGGTTTTATCCCTACACTATACAATTTATTATCACTCAATTGTGATAATGAGGTCTCTGCTTAATTTGGGGCTGAATCACACCGACTCAATCCACCATTCATTCCTCCACATCTTCCTCCAGTCTGAGTTCCCTCAGCAGCAGTGTCAGATGTACAAAGGTGTACCAAGCTTTAAAAGCAGAGCAAGACAAAAGCCCATCCAGGCACAGCATGTCTCTGTGTATAAGTCAACAGGTCACAAAGTCCCAGATTGTGATTTTCAAAACATTTTTTAACAGGATTGGAAGCAGGAAGCAATATATTTATTACCTGGATTTTCATGTATTGTCACTATCATCATCCCAAAGAAACACAGATTCTTGATATTAACAAATTCTATACAGTGAATACACCTTTTGTGCACTATAGAATACTGTCAAAGAACCCCATTTTGTTTTCTTATACATAGGAGAATTATTATGCTGATAATGTGTAAAACGGGGAGTTTTGGCTTCAATTATAATCCACCAAATTCCCAAAAGCACAGTTTAGACTATATGACGACCCACATTCTACCTAATTTTAACCAACTGGTTCATTAATAGTTCTAAGACTTGCATGCAAACTATGGAGACTTCTACAATTTCTCTTATCACCAATTAGGCTAATCCCTGTCTCGTGCTATGGAGCATTTGAAACGTGTACATTAGTGGTAACTGCATGTGCGGTTTAAGGTGAGTCTATTACTGTTAGCATGGTGTCTCTGTGAAAGTCTCAGTGAACGTCTCAGTGAACATAATTGCAACTATGTCTATTTTTAAAACTCTCTCACTATTTAATTAGGAGTGGGATTTTCACCTTCTCTCGTATTTTCTCTCCTAAGGATCACAAGGTTAACTCCCTAAAACACAAGGAGGGAAGGGACTGTGCAAAGCTGCAGAGAGGATACCCACAGCAGGAATTTACAAGCAGGCATAACTGCAGTGCATGAAATTGTTCAGTTTTTGTCACTGCTCTGTCTTGCCGTTATTCAGGTGCCATCACAAAATTAGGCAGGGAGGGTTTCATTAATGAATAATTGCTTGTGATGTTCTATGTCCAGGCAATGGCATTCAATTTGACATATAGCAGTTTAGTCACTGGAGAGGTGGGGAAAAAAGGTTACTTCATGGAAAGTATCATGGGGCCTGGTTTGACCTGTCATGATCCTGTTCATATGCATGTGAGTGAATGTTAACTCATGTTAGTGAAAGAAGAGACATTTATTCCTTTTGGTCTTCTGTTGCTGTTATGTGCAAAACATACTTGGGTCTTTTTTCCAGTGTTTGGGTAATATCACAAGAGGCCCATCATTTACCTTGTATCAAAACGAGTTGTTAATAACCAAAGCTGATTCACAAGTAGCTCCCATCGCCAGTGCCTAGTTCTGCCTGCTCTCCTTACCTGATCATGGGCTGAGGGAATTAGTTTGCCTTCGTCAGGATAGCTGAAGGCATGGGGAGAAATGGTCCCCAGCACAAAACACTCTGCCTTCCGTAGCGGGTTGCCCTTCAGCTCAGACAGTCCAGTGACTGCCTCTGTAGCATTATATCACTATGAAATAGGTGATCTTTTCTGTTAGTGGTTCCCAGACTACATCTGCTGTGAGAAATCAGCGATTTAAAAGAGGTTTGAAACCACTAAGTCCAGGTAAATGACTTTTAAACTCCAGGCCATTGATTTCAATAGGGCATTTGTGAGCTGTATTTCATTGTTTTATTTATTATTCTTCTTTCTACATACGATAATTTAAAATTACTTTTCTTTCCTGCTTGGATGGCAGTAGAAGGAAGCCTTCTATTTGTTTCACTAGATCCAAGTCTATTGTTGTAGGGTATTACTGTGACACCTTTACTCGTACAAAATTTGATTCCACACTTCGAGTGAAATTATTACAATCAATCATAATAACTCTGAGCCTAAATAATAGGACAAAATGCAGCCTAGTGGCAAGACAGTGCTTGGGACAGGTTTCATTAATCTGTACTGGTATGTCACATTCATGCCACGCTTTATGTTCAAGTATCAGCAGCATCCAGAAGCATCCAGCACCATCTCAGCAGCAAAATCCCTCAGTGCAGCAAAAAAGGACATAAATTACCGATAATATATGCACTGAGTTGTTCTTTGTTAAGATTACATGAATGTTCCCTGTCACTTCCATCTGTCTAGCAGGTGCTGTCTGTCACTCCCTGCTTCACTCCAGGTCCTGGGGTCATTTGAGAGCCCACAGTGTGCACATGTCAGCTTACTCTGCTTTTGGTTGGTGGCATGGTCATATACCACCATCCTTACACCAGGACAATCTTCCGAGCCAGCCCCAGACTTTCTTACCAGACTGGTCCTATCTCTACACACCACGGAGTCAAACGCGTCTGTTCACATTAGCCCAGGGACCAATTTTCCCCCTAGAGTTCTCCACAAAGGTGAGAATTATCCATGGTACCCCTATTTCCATAACGTACTACTCTATTTAGCATCAGAAAATACTGTGAAAGCACAGTCACTGGAACCTTAAATTTAGAGGCACAAACTACTTCCAAAATATAAATAAAAATTCTGCTCTGCAGCCTTGCGCTTTTCTTCAAGAAGAGTTGCTTTTTAATTTTTTATTTCCTACAGCTCTCAGCTGCTAGGTCATAAAAGTTCCAGCTTTATTGCCAAGTGTTTCCTTCACATAACTTCCCTCTAAATGACCAATGTCTTGTTTCTAATTATGCTGTCACTCCCTTGCACATCTCTGTGTCAGTGTTTGTTCAAAACAGGGCGATGGAAAGACAGGTTTATTTGACAGTGATTTTGGACATACACACACGCACCTCTGCCACAGAATAAAAATATACTCTGGTCTAGAATTGTGGCTGAATGGTGTATTAAGGTAACTTCCTAACTGTATTAGGACTGCTGTCTTTTTCTAAGATGATTTCCCAACTCAGAAGAATTATTTCTCACAAAGCTTCTAAATATTTGCCCTTGTTTGGTTTGGGTTTGGTTTTTTTTGGTTTTTTTTGGTTTTTTTGTTATGAACTGTTTAGCTGTACTGGGTTTGGCTGGGATAGAGTTAATTTTCTTCATAGCAGCTCATGTGGTGCTCTGTTTTGTATTTGTTACCAAAACAGTGGTGATAACACAGGAGTGTTTTAGCTATTGCTGAGCAGTGCTTACACAGCGTCAAGGCGTTTTCTGCTTCTGATGCTGCCCTGCCAGCGAGTAGGCTGGGGGTGCACAAGAGGTGGGGAGGGGACACGGCTGGGACAGCTGACCCCAACTGACCAAAGGGATGTTCCATACCATATGACGTCGTGCTCAGCAATAAAACTGGGTGGGGGGAATTTGGCCAGGGCTGCTGTTGCTTGGGGACTGCCTGAGCATCAGTCAGCTGGTGGTGAGTGATTGCTTTCTGCCTCACTTGTTTCTCCTTGTTTTGTTTTATTGTGTTTTGTTTTTTCCTCTTTTACCAAACTGTCTTTATCTCAATGCAGGAGTTTTCTCACTTTTTCCCTTCGGGTTCTCTCCCCATTCCACTGGGAGGTGGTGAGTGAGCAGCTGTGTGGGGCTGCCTAGCAGAGTTAACGCACAGAACTGGGGTTTTTTTGAAAAATCTTGAAAGAATCACTCTGTAGTGTTTAAAATAACAGTTTAAGTCAATCTGATGAATGGACATATAAATGAGAGCAAACTATTTGTATTGGGTTTGCGTGGCAAGGTTTTGGGAGCAGGGGGGCTACAGGGGTGGCTTCTGTGAGAAGCTGCCAGAAGCTTCCCCTATGTCTGATAGAGCCAGTTCGAGCCGGCTCCAAGATGGACCTGCCGCTGGCCAAGGCCGAGCCAGTCAGCTACAGTGGTAGCGTCTCTGGGATAACATGTTTAAGAAGAGGGAAAAAAACTGCTGTGCAACAGCAATTGCAGCCAGAGAGAGGAGTGAGAATATGTGAAAGGAACAACTCTGCAGACACCAAGGTCAGTGAAGAAGGAGGGGGAGGAGGTGCCCCAGGTGCTAGAGCAGAGATTCCCCTGCAGCCTGTGATGAAGACCATGGGTGAGGCAGGCTGTACCCCTGAAGCCCATGGAGGTTAACGGTGGCACGGATATCCACCCGCAGCCTGTGGAGGACCTCACACCAGAGCAGGTGGATGCCCGAAGGAGCATCCTGCTCCTGGCAGGACCTGTGGACCCATGGAGAGAGGAGCCCACACTGGAGCAGTCTGTTCCTGAAGGACTGCACCCCGTGGAAGGGACCCATGCTGGAGCAGTTCGTGAAGAACTGCAGCCTGTGGGAAGGACCCATGTTGGAGAAGTTCATGGAGGACTGTCTCCCGTAAGAGGGACCCCACACTGGAGCAGGGGAGGAGTGTGAGGATTCCTCCCCTTGAGGAGGAAGGAGCAGCAGAGACAACGTGTGATGAACTGACCGCAACCCCCGTTCCCCATCCCCCTGCGCTGCTCAGGGGGAGGAGGTAGAGAAAATTGGGAGTGCAGTTGAGTCTGGGAAGAAGGGAGGGGTGGGGGGAAGGTGTTTTAAGATTTCGTTTTATTTCTTGTTATCCTACTCTGATTTGATTGGTAATAAATTAAACTAATTTCCCCAAGTCAAGTCGGTAATTGGTGAGTGATCTCTCCCTGTCCTTATCTCGACCCACAAGCCTTTTGTTATATTTTCTCTCCCCCGTCCAGCTGAGGAGAGGAGTGGCTTTGGTGGGCACCTGGTATCCAGCCAGGGTCAACTCACCACACTATTAGAATAACATTTTAGAAAATGAGCTGCATATAAAATTATTTTTAACTTTTCAACCCAGTTTACATTTCTTTAAAGAATTCAGCCAGCAGCAGACACTTGCAAAATTCCCCCTGTAGGACTAAGGCTGGTTGTCCCCGTCAGATTTAAAGGACCTGGAAAACAAGCTGCAGGCAAAGAGGGAAAAGAATTTCAGTGAAAGTCACAAACTATTAAAAGCTACTTCAGTTGTAATTTGGAATGAAAAAGAACTCTGTAGAAAACAATGTAGATTTCATGTAGATTTTGAGATTTTGAAAAAAGTTCTAGACAAGTCAAAGTGTTAAGATAAAAATGTTAAAATCTGTGATAAAAACATATAATATTATTTGAAAATCTAGTAATGACTTTGTGGTTAATCAAAATGTTTTGATTTCGACCTCCACTTTTTGCCAAACTTTCTACCAAAAATTAATATTAAATTTGTGTTGGAAAGTCACTTTGGACAAACAACGAAATTCACAGAATGGTTTATGGTTGTACTCGATGATCTTAAGCGTCTTTTCCAACCTAAATGATTCTATGATTCTATTCTATAAAACAGTTTGTGTCACCAAGGACCTCTATCCCAATCTCCTGCTCCACTCAGGGCCAGCTAGAGCATGTTGCTCGTGTCCAGTTGGGTTTTGAGTCACTTCAAGGAGGGAGACTCCTTGCATATGTAAGCATATGCATACACACACAAAATGTTTGCTTTACATATTTTATTCCATTAATTCTAAAAATTCACATAGAGATTAAAAAGCGTGGCAAAAAATCCAGCCTGCCTGGAAGTTAAGAACTGATACGTTAACAACTGTGTTATTCATTACTATTTATTGGCTAGCTATTAATTAAAGGGCTAAGGGAGATCAGAAAATACATACCTAACATAAAATATTTCATCTCACTAAAATCTAGAAAAGGTTGAGATGTTTAGAGGAATCCTACATAGGCAGGCAAATGGGTAACATAAGGGCAGATAAATTCACTGTTGAGAAATGCACAGCAGTGCTCATTGGATAAAACCATTTGAAAGCACTCTTGATGAATTAGAGATGAACTGTAAAAACTTAGAGGGGTGAAATGAAGACAATGGGAACAGGATACAAAATAATATGAAAGCTATTATTTTCCTAGTACAGAAAAGGGTGATGAACTCTCACTTGGAATTCTCTGTTCAGCTGCAGTCATCTTATCAGAAAATGGCCCACGAGCATTAAAACTACCCAGACTTGAAAAAGGAAAATGATAAGTGACATGGAGAAATTTCTGTGTAAGGATGGACAGAAACTGCTTAAAACTTACTTTAGAAAGAGGCAACAAAGATGTGACAATGAAAGACAAATTAACTGTTCTTAACATGTTATTATTTACATAATTAACTTGTGAAGCACATTCCTAAGTATTATGGAATTCAGAAATTTAATAGAGTTGAAAAAGAATTTAAGGCAAGTCCTCCATTACAACTGTTATTTAGATTTTGAAACTACTGAACATTCCAGTGCAGCTCCTTCTGGAAATCTAGTAGACATTATCTTGGATAAAACGAACTTTTCTTCGGGCTGTTTACATTCAGGAGAAAGGGGAAGAAGAATAGAAAATAAATCCAAAAAATACAAACAATTTTCCCAGGCAGCAAGCTTGTTGAATCACTAGATCAGGTGCCAGGCCTCAAGCTACATGTAAGTACGCTGTACGAGGACTGTGTGAGACTGGATTTTCACATTCACCCATTCTTTGCTGGAACTTAAGGGGTTCCCCCAAGGCATACAATTCACAGCATCCATTTTCTTTAGGTTCTCTCATTATGCTAAAGATAACAGTATTAAAATCAGCTTGAATAAGTCTGTTTACAAACAGCTGAATTCTTATTAATTAAAATTAATGACAGAAAAATGAGAGAAGGCAGATTGGACCACTAAGGCTTTCCCTCAGAAGAGACCTATCACATACAATAGCAGTCTTGTACAGAACAACGTTAGACAGGAATCTGTTTTTCGTAGCTCTGGCTTTTTTACCCTCTGGACAGCTAGGTTGAACCTGGGACAAATATAATGGAAAGGACTGGTGACTAAATAAACAAGGAATAGCATGCTAGTATAAGGGATGCATCTCCTCTTCCCATCACAGTCACAGAGACTGCCTGGATTTCCCCCAACAAAGTTTCTGTTGTGCATTATGCAGAACAGACTCCTCTGAAATGATGGCGATAGAAATCTCTGTTAATCTCACTTCTCTGGAGCCATACCATTAGGAAAAATATGCAGTGAGTGGGAAATGGCAAAACTGCTCTGGGCAAAAAGAGTAACTGAAGAGGAATCCTCTCATCTCTTCCTATTAATTTTCATGAAGGGATAGATAACACTCCACGTGCTCTAATTTAGCACCCAGCTGCCTAGTTGCTTGTCATGAGCAAATTTTCTTCAAAAACACCACTAGCTATTTCTCTTTTTCCATTTTACATTCATATTCCTGGGGTTTTTGTTGGTTTTGTTTTTTCTTTTCAGGTCCTTACCAGTTTCATCTCTGATTCTTTTCTGCTACTCGGATTTCTTCCTCCCACTTATCCTGCCTTCAATCCCCTTCACATCTTTTGCTTCATTGTCTACACTGTCTTTCCATACACCTCCAGCTCTCCAGATTCCTTGACCTAATCTGTGGTCCGTGTTTTCTTTCAATACCTTCTTGTGAAGCACTACCTCTAAATATCCACTTGCAAAACAGTGCTAGCAGACGAGAAGCCAGTAAACTGAAAAAGGAAGATGAACAAAAATGACGGAAAAAAAAAAACTTGAATGATCAATATCATGCAGCCATTTTGACTGTTTTCCATCCTGACTGATCCCAAGATAGCCTCATTCACTGTTCCTGGGCACTCCTTTGTCTGCAAGAAAAAAGAGCTTCACGTTCTTCAAATACACTTCAGTTACCTTGCTTTCCAATGTAGCACTAGCATATTGGTGATAAATTAAAAAATTAGTGGATACTTAAATAGTACTAATGATTAAAAAAATAACATTTTAATGAACATCACTTTTATATTCTCATGTTTCCCAATAAGGAGTCCTAGGATGTTTAGCAATGCAAGAACAATTTTCAGGTTATGTTTTCTGATCAAGTCTGAAAACATAAACTGTTTGCTCTGAGCTTCTGGTTCTGCATATAGTAGGATTATGGCAAAGCAATTCGTACTGCTCTACCTTTAATCTATATCAGCAGGAGGGCCAATTTAGTTTGTCTAGGGCTGGTACTTAAAAAGCCTGATAGATGTAACCTGTGAGAGTCAAGCAAAATAAGAGCAAATAGGGTATTAAAAAAAAAAAGGGAAAAAAGAAAAAAAAGGTAAGATTATGTGTGAGAATTTCCAGGTTTGGGGAAGGGATGCATTTGAGTGATATGATGATGCTGTGTTTTGTCTCCAGACTCCAGAAGGCTTTATATGTTTTTACATTAATAGAGCAATGACCATGAATTGCTTCTGCTTGTAAGCAAAAAAAAATTTTTTTTAAAGTCTTTCTTTTTTTTATTTATTATTTTAAACCTTTTCCGTACTTGTCAGTGTGAAAACATCACTTTTGCACTACGGAGAGAAACTCTTTGCAAAAAATGAATTTTTTACAGCTTTATTTATTAGAATACTTGCATGATATAATTAAGAGCTGTTGACTGCTTACATTTAATTATGGGAACTTGCACAGCCATCTTTAAATCTTATAGTTTAATTAAAAATTTGAAAATAAAAAAATTCCATCCATCTTATATCCATTTCTGTTAAACTTATTCTGTTTACCAGTTTAGCTGGTGGTTCCATGAAATATTTTTATAATATTTTTGAGGAGGTATTGCTTTATTTTACGTTATTCTTGTACATTAGAGCAGCAGGCATTTCCTAGCAACTCCGCTTAATAGCATAGAGGAAGAGATTGCTACTTCGTCTCTTCTTACTGAGGCAACTCTGAGTGATGTGCCCTTACTAGCTTCATAATGACGACTTATTAGACCTGTGAAAACTAATCCTATTTGTCTGGAAGTAATAGTGACAGAAGCCCATAATTAAATGCTCCACTCCCAAGACGCATCCCATTGCATCTGAGAACTATCTCTTTGCAGCTGGTTTTTTTGTTTGTTTTTTTTTTTTGTACCGGAAGTATATAGCGTGGTAGACATTGTTAAATATGGTTTTTGCTATGGTCTGAACACTGGAGCTTGGTTTGCTGATACAGAGTATGTTGGGTTTACATGGCAAGGTTTTAGTAGCAAGGGGGTGCTGCAGGGGTGGCCTCTGTGAGAAAACACCAGAAGCTGCCCCCATGTCAGACACAGCCAGTTTCAGCCTGCTCCAAAACAGACTCAATGCTGCTCAAAGCTGAGTCACCAACACCAGTGCTGGTGACACCTGTGATAACATACTTTAAAAAGGGTGAAAAACGCTGCACAGTAAATGTGAGAGAGAGGAGTGAGAAAAATGTGAGAGAAACAGACACCAAGGTCAGTGAAGAAGGAGGTGGAGGAGGTGCTCCAGGCGCCAGAGCAGAGATCCCCCTGCAGCCCGTGGTGAAGACCATGGTGAGGCAGGCTGTCCCCCTCAGCCCATGCAGGTTAATGGTGGAGCAGATATCCACCTGCGGTCCATGGAGCACCCTGTGCTGCAGCAGGTGGATGTGTCCTGAAAGAGTCTGCAGCCAGTGGAGAGGAGCCCACTCTGGAGCAGGTTTTCTATCAGGCCCATGGGGGGACTGCTGGAGCAGTCTTTTCCTGAAGGACTGTAACCCATAGAAAGGACATATTCTGGAGCAGTTCTTGAAGAACTGTAGCCCATAGGAAAGACCCACATTGGAGAAGGACTGTATTGCATGGGAGAGACCCCATGCTGGAGCAGGGGAAGAGTGTGAGGAGGAAGGAGTGGCAGAGCTAATGCATTATGAACTGACTGCAACCCCCAGCCCCCTGCGCCACTCGGGGAGAGGAGGTAGAAGCGTCAGGAGTGAAGCTGGGCCTGGGAAAAAGAGAAGGGTGGGGAGAAAGTGGTTTCAGTTTTGTTTTTCTCGCTATCCTACTACATTTTTAATTTGCAACAAATTCAATTAATCTTCCCAAACCAAGTCTGTTTTGCCTGTGATGGTAATTGGTGAGTGATCTGTCCTTATCTTGACCCACAAGCCTTTTTCTTACTTTCTTTCCTGTCCTGCTGAGGTAAGGGAGTGAGAGAACAGCTTAAGCCCACTTTTTTGGGTGTCAGAATTGCCAGTTGTAGAGCAAATAACTCCCTGGAACATTTCTGTACCTCCTAATGGTAGCCAGCATCACCAACAGAACCTGAGATCAGATTGACAAAGCGCCTCCTTCGGTGTGACAGTATTGGTGAGCCACAGGCCACACATCACAATTTTAGCTCTAATATCAATACATTTCTAGCATGCCACGGAAGCACAGAGCCATAAATAATTTCAATCAGAAAGGACCTCTAGATGTCATCTAATCTAAACCCCTTCTCAAAGCAGATCTAATCCAAGTCATGACTCATGTCCAGTCAAGTCTCAAACACTTCCATGGCAGGAGATTCTACAACCTCTCTGGGCAACCTCCTCCAGTGTTTGGCCATCCTCATGGTAGATAAAAATGTCCTTAGACCGCATTAGAATTTCCCATGTTCCAATTCGTGTCCTTGCCTCTCGTCCTAAGGCTCTGTGCACCTCTGACAACAGTCTATTTCCATCTTTTCTACATCCTCCAATCAGGTCATTGTAGGTGGCATTAAGCTGCCTCTGAGCTTTCTCTTCTCCAGGCTGAAGAGTCCCATTTCTCTCAGCCTGCCCTTGTACATCATATTCTCTGCCTCCCTGACTATCTTGGCTTCCACTGGGCTCACTGCAGTATCACAGAATCACAGAATCTTTTGGTTGGAAAAGACCTTTAAGATCATCAAGTCCAACCGTACCTGTCCACTACTAAACCATGTCCCTAAGCACCTCGTCGACCCATCTTTTAAATACCTCCAGGGATGGGGACTCCACCACTTCCCTGGGCAGCCTGTTCCAATACTTGACAACCCTCTCTGTGAAGAAGTTTTTCCTAATATCTAATCTAAACCTCCCGTGGTACAACTCCGGCCATTGCCTCTCGTCCTATCACTTGCTACTTGGGAGAAGAGACTGACACCCATCTCGCTACAACCTCTTTTCAGGTAGTTGTAGAGGGCAATAAGGTCTCCCCTCAGCCTCCTCTTCTCCAGACTAAACAACCCCAGATCCCTCAGCCGCTCCTCATAAGACTTGCTCTCTAGGCCCTTCACCAGCTTCGTTGCCCTTCTCTGGACACGCTCCAGCAACTCCATGTCCTTCTTGTACTGAGGGCCCCAAAACTGAACACAGTACTTGAGGTGCGGCCTCACCAGTGCCGAGTACAGGGGAAGGATGACTTCCCTGGTCCTACTGGTCACACTATTTCTGATACAAGCCAGGATGCCGTTGGCCTTCCTGGCTGCCTGGGCACACTGCTGGCTCATATTCAGTATGTCAATATCTTCCTTGTACTGGGAAGCCTGAAACTGGACACAGTGCACCATTAGTTATTCAGAAACTGGAGGGATTCCATTGAAAGGTCCCTTCTGAAGAACATAACTAAGGCTTTATTTCAGACACCTGATAGGTGGAATCCAGCTTATAAATGCCATGTCTACAAAATGCCACAGATGTTGTCTTCACTCACTCTTTCCTTTAAAAAGATTAATTGGTCACAGCTGTAAATTTTGGATCCCAATGGTGGGATCAGCATTTGCTCAGAAGCAGCAATATTGATTAAATCATACAAAGCAGAAGAGTTTGTATTTTTTTCTTTCCTACTGGTCTCAGATTTAATTTTCTAATTTTCTGTGGCGGGAACCACTGGAAGTCCCATAAGTAAGCCTTTGTCCATAAACCATGAAATAAATTTACATTACAGAAAAAAATGGACATCCATATCGTAGTCCTTCTGTATCCCTTTTCCAATTTACTCAGTCTCTTTTCATGTGCAACCTGAGCTGTTTTAGAGGTGAGCACTTTGTTCATTGTGAGTAGGTCTGGGGAAGTAACCACGCCTTGCTGCTCTTGATGGTCTTTAGAGGTTGTAATTGCCTGCCTGGGTGCTTAGACATTTGGAACAGAGAGTTCTACCCAGCACTTTCCCAGTACTGAACAAGCTAAGTTGGTCTGACCCAAATTGCCACTCAGCAATCTATCTTTTTAGCACCTTCATAAGGGATCTCTAATCTCTGACAGGAGATTGAATTAATTTACTGAAGTATGTGACCATACTTAACAACCTTTCTAACTCATGCGCTTTCTGGTTTGGAGCCAAGATTTACATAATTATTTCTATTTTTGAGCTGTCAGGACTGACACATTTCCCAAATGCCTACGTTTAGCCATTTTTAGCTTACGCTTGCCCTAACTGAAGTATAGTCCTTCATCTCTAGCTTTTTAAGTACTTGACAGACTTTTGTTCTTCTGGGATTGCAAAATATAATTCTATCTAGATAGGCTAGCAGTCCACTGAGACCTTTAAATAACTCTGCTCTGATTATATCAAACACATCTAGGGATCTTTAATGCTCTTTCTGATGTTAGGCAGTTTCAAGAATTACAACAAATAATAGGCAACATAATTTAGAACTATTTTTTCTCTAACCAAATTTGTCAGAAATATTAAAAATCTTCACTGAAAACTACTAAGTAGATATTAGGAAGATTTATTTTGCCTTCTTTCCTCCCTATTTTTCATCCTTTCTTTTTTTTTTTTTTTTAGGTGGTACCTGAAGAGTGTAAGGAGGTTATTGCTTGTTGTTGCCTTTTAAAAAGCATGTATACACAGACACACTTTCTCTAAATGTTTCAAAATGCTGTTATTCATAGATTAACTATAATTTATATGCAGAGGGTTTAATATCAAGGGGGAACTTCTAAAATGTAATAGACTACATATAAAAAACCTCAACATACACAAGATAGTCCTTCTCAGCAGCCCATTAAGGTGTCGTATCAAAGGACGCAGAGAAAACTGGTGGCTGTCATTGTTTGGCATGTGTTACAGATCATGAAGTCAATTATGTCTATAATATTTTACATACTGGCAGATTATGGCAGATCATGTGGATCCAGTACAGTTCAAGAGCATGTAGGATTACATAATTCCCTAGTATAGTAATGTATTTAGTATTTTTAGCAGTCATCTGCTATTGTTGTACAAAAGAAAAAATACAGAAAAACTTGACATTTTTGTTGTCTCTTCTTTGGATGCAATTTCTACCAAAAGCAGCTTCAACAGTTCCACTTCACATTCAAGAACTTCCTTTCACTGGTAAACTTTATCTCAGGAAGTGAAAAAGAGCAATATCCAAATGTGCTTCATCCTTCAATCCAAAAAGCATCACATTTTTCAAGAGATTCTGTTCTTGTTTCTCCAGTTTCTTACAAGACTGAATCATAACAGTTATACACGGGGAGGCTGAACTGAGGTCCTACAGATAACTACAGATCAAATTTCTTACATTCTGAGTTAAATTTTGGAATCAATGCTTTTTTAATATACTTGACTGTCTGAAATAATCATATCTGTCTATTGATGTATTTATATACAGCAATACATTTGGTCAGATACTATATATAACATTTATTTTCCTTTCATATTTTAGGAACAAAAATTCTAATGAGACAAATTACTCTGTAAAGCTCCTTCACGTGGGGGAATAGAGCCAGATGCCAGAAAGCACTGGGGGGGAAATAAACATTATGATGCTGTGAGAGCACTTTAAATTGCTATACTCTCCCAGGGTAGAAAAAGGAATTTAACACTTTTTCTTCTCACTTCATTCTTTCTCAGTCTGCAACTCAAGCTGCATAACTCTGTGGTAAATAACACTGTATGTTAAAAAAAAAAAAAAACAAAAAAAACCCAAAACACAAAGCCAAAAACAACCTCTGAACTGGGAGACAAATATGGTCTTCAGTCTTACTGTTGGCTCTGCCTCTGCCATTGGCAGACAACATGTAGATAATGGGAAAGGCAAGTGATAGGGAAGTCCATAATACAAAACAAAACCATGTAATTATATAGGACATTGGCAGTACACAGTTACACAAAAAATTGGCAGTGTTCTTTTGGTTTGAATGAAGAATGAACACTCATGGACTGTATTACTAAATTGATAAATGCCTTCTAGCAAATTACTTCTTTATGCATCCATTTTGCCATCTGCAATGTTATATAATTACCCCTCAGGGCTGGTTTCTTTTTTACTGAGGTTTATGTAGCTAACATTCGTAGAGTATTTGAGGTCCTTGTCTGCTTCAAAACTTGAGATTTTACTGAGTGACAAACTGAGAAACAGAGAGAGAGCATCCAACACTTACCCAATAAAATAGGTTCTAAATAACACGGGATATTTGTCACTGTTTCACATTTCTGAACTCACCAGGTAAACACACAGTCATGATCTAAAGTTTTAAAATAAGGGAAAGCTTGTTAATCTATTCTGTCCTTCTCACTGCTGGTTCAAAGCCTGTTTATATACAATATGCAAATATGTCAGATTTATAGAGGATTTGGCTCATTTGAGTAATATATCTATCATGGCAGTAGAGTAAATTTTTATTTAAAGTGCATTTACTTTCTGAAATTTTTTATGTCTCAGAAAGCTTCGTAAGTGTCACAATAAAGGTTTTATTTGGTCTAAAATACCTTTCCAGGAAGAGAGTTGTTCCCACCCCTGTGTATTGATGCTAACCTTCTCCAGCTTCTCTCAGTGTCTGCAGAAAGGCATCCATGCTGACTGCTGGCCCTGCTGTGACCTTACCACTGGCCAGAAGATATCCCTGCCTGAAACCAGAGCGCAGGGTATGTCACTGGTATGTCACTTTTGCACTGGACTGCAAACAGTTACCAGGCAAGATGGGAAAAGACCTTTCTATGGAGCTCTGGGACAGATATCATAACTGTAAATGTGAATATGGATGTCTCAAAGCATAGGTTTTTAAACAAACCTATACTTTAATTGCAACAGTGGCCTTATTACAATATCCCCATGGTGACTTTCAGCAGAGTGAATCATTGCTTTTCCACACATTGTCACCAAGCCAGGCCCTGCAGACACCCTATCATCCATTATCATGTAATGAACACCTTCAATGCATCTTGACAGCAGGAGCCGATGACTCCACAACATTGTAGAAAGTGTTCCAAGCTGCGTGGGATCCTGGTCTTGGAGACCAACCCTCTAGTCCACCAAACCCTTGACATCCCAAGGAAAAGGGAAGATCTTCAGTCTCAGTAAATCATACCTGGAATTTGATTCCAGTGTGACAGAGGTTCAGGCCTACCTGGAGTTCTCATCTCCCTCATTTTAATATCAACCTCCCCAAAAAATCCCACTTTAAAATAAGTTTTAGTAAGATGTATTGAAAAAAACGCCCTGTATATTCTTGCTACCTGATCAGCATCACCGACTCAGCTTCTATTGTAGCATCCTTATTTTTCTTTATATCCTCTAGGATCTAGAAAATCATAGAATCGTAGAATCATAGAATGGTTTGGGTTGGAAGGGACCTTAAAGATCATCTAGTTCCAAAACCCCTGCCATGGACAGGGACACCTTCCACTAAAACAGGTTGCTGAGAGCCCCATCCAACCTGGGCTTGAACACTTCCAGGGATGGGACATCCACAACTTCTCTGGACAACTTGTTCCGGTGCCTCACCACCCGCATAGTGAAGAATTTCTTCCTTATATCTAGTCTAAATCTACCCCCTTTCAGTTTAAAGTCATTACTATCACTACATGCCCTTGTAAAAAGTCCCTCTCCAGCTTTCTTATAGGCCCCCTTCAGGTACTGGAAGGCTTCTATAAAGTCTTCCCAGAACCTTCTCTTCTCCAGGCTGAACAGCCCCAACTCTCTCAGCCTGTCTTCATAGAAGAGGTGTTCCAGCCCTCGGATCATCTTTGTGGACCTCCTCTGGACTTGCTCCAACAGGTCCATGTCCTTCTTATGTCAGGGGCCCCAGAGCTAGATGCAGTACTCCAGGTGGGGTCTCCTGAGAGTGGAGCAGAGGGGGAGAATCACCTCCCTCGACCTGCTCATCATGCTTCGTTTGATGCAGCCCAGGATACGGTTGGCTTTCTGGGCTGCAAGCACACAGTGCTGGGTCATATTGAGCTTCTCATCAGTCAACACCCCCAAGTCCTTCTCCTCAGGGCTGCTGTCAACCCATTCTCTGCCCAGCCTGTATTTGTGCTTGGGATTGCCCTGACCCATGTGCAGGACCTTGCACTTGGCCTTGTTGAACTTCTTATGAGGTTCACACAGGCCCACCTCTCAAGCCTGTCAAGGTCCCTCTGGATGGCATCCCTTCCCTCCAGTGTGTCAACCGCACCACACAGCTTGGTGTCACCAGCAAACTTGCTAAGGGTGCACTCAATCCCACTGTCCATGTCACCAATAAAAATGCTGGTCCCAATACTGACCCCTGAGGAACACCACTCGTCACTGGTCTCCGCTTGGACATCGAGCTGTTGACCTCAACTCTTTGAGTGCAACCATCCAGCCAATTCCTTATCCACCAAGTGGTCTATCCGTCAGATCCACATCTCTCCAATTTATAGACAAGGATGTCATGTGGGACAGTGTCAAATGCTTTGCACAAGTCCAAGTAGATGATGTCAGTTGCTCTTCCCTTATCCACCGATTCTTTAACCCTGTCGTAGAAGTCCACCAAATTTGTCAGGCACGATTTGCCCTCATTGAAGCCATGTTGGCTGTCACCAATCACCTCCTTATTTTCCATGTGCCTTAGCATAGTGTCCGGGAGGATCTGCTCCATGATTTTGCTGGGCACAGGTGTGAGACTGACTGGCCTGTAGTTCCCCAGGTCTTCCTTTTTTCCCTTTTTAAAAATGGGGGTTATGTTTCCCCTTTTCCAGTCAGTGGGAACTTCACCAGACTGCCACGACTTCTCAAATGTGATGGATAGTGGTTTAGCAACTTCATCCACCAGTTCCCTCAGGATGCGCAGATGCATCTCATCAGGTCCCATGGATTTGTGCACCTTCAGGTTCTTTAGATGGTCTCAAACCTGATCTTCTCCTACAGTGGGCAGTTCTTCATTCTCTCAGTCCCTGCCTTTGCCTTCTGTGACTTGGGTTGTGCTGCTTGAGCACTTGCCAGTGAAGACTGAGGCAAAAAAGTCGTTGAGTACCTCAGCCTTCTCCATATCCTGGGTAACCAGGTTGCCTATTTCTTTCTGGAGAGGGCCCACATTTTCCCTCATCTTCCTTTTATCACCAAAGTACCAATAGAAGCTTTTCTTGTTGCCCTTGATGTCCCTGGCCAGATTTAATTCTATCAAGGCTTTAGCTTTCCTAACCTGATCTCTGGCTGCTCGGACAATTTCTCTGTATTCCTTCCAGGCTTCCTGTCCTTGCTTCCACCCTCTGTAGGCGTCCTTTTTGTGTTAGAGTTTGTTCAGGAGCTCCTTGTTCATCCATATAGGGGTCCTAGCGTTTTTGCCTGACTTCTTCTTTTTTGGGATGTATTGCTCCTGAGCTTGGAGGAGGTGATCCTTGAATATTAACCAGCTTTCTTGGGCCCCTCTTCCCTCCAGAGCTTTATCCCATGGTACTCTACCAAGCAGATCTCTGAAGAGGCCAAAGTCTGCTCTCCTGAAGTCCAGGGTAGTGAGCTTCTTGTGCGCCCTCCTCGGTGCCCTAAGGATCTTGAACTCCACCATTTCATGGTTGCTGCAGCCAAGACTGCCCTTGAGCTTCACATTCCACACCAGCCCCTCCTTGTTGGTGAGAACAAGGTCCAGCATAGCACTTCTCCTTGTTGGCTCCTCTACCACTTGGAGAAGGAAGTTATCACCAATGCATTCCAGGAACCTCCTGGATTGTTTATGCCCTGCTGTGTTGTCCCTCCAACAGATATCGGGGTGGTTGAATTCCCCCATGAGGACCAGGACTTGTGAACATGAGGCTGCTCCTATCTGTCCATAGAGGGCCTCATCTACTCAGTCTTCCTTGTCAGGTGACCTGTAGCAGACCCCCACTATAATGGAAGTGAAATAATTTCAGGCCTTACTCAATAATAGAATGGACCTATTTTTATGCCAAAAAGATGTGCATATTAAGTTTTAAAGAACTAATTTTTCTTAGTCCTTTTCAAAGAAATCGGGACAAAAGAATACAGGATGACAAAGATTTAATCAGAGAACAAAGTGCACAAATATGTGCAGTGCTAACATTTAGTCACACATGCTACCAGTTCAGTGGAATATACTGCAAAGATCTATGCAGGATTAACTGTTTAGGTCCTGCTCTGCCTGTATGGAGATGAAAAGGCCAATTCCCTACTGCAGCTTTTTACTGGTAGAACCAAAAGCAATCTTTAAAGCCTTTCTCCTGGAGAAACTGGCTGCTCATGGCTTGGAAGGGTGCACTCTTCACCAGGTGAAAGACTGGCTGGATGGCCGGGTCCAAAGGATTGTGGTGACTGGAGTTAAATCCAGTTGGCGGCCAGTCACAAGTGGCTCCGTATTGGGGCCAGTTCTGTTTAAAATCTTTATCAATGACCTGGATGAGGGGATCAAATGCACCCTCACTAAGTTTGCAAACTAGTTGGGCAGGAGTGTTGCTCTGCTTGAGAGTAGGAAGGCTCTGCAGAGGGATCTGGACAGGCTGGATCGATGGGCCAAGGCCAATTGTATGAGATTCAGCAAAGGTAAGTACTGGGTCTTGCACTTGGGTCCCCCATGCAACGCTACAGGCTTGGGGATGAGTGGCTGGAAAGCTGCCCGGCAGAAAAGGACCTGGGGGTGTTGGTTGACAGCCAGCTGAATATGAGCCAGCAGTGTGCCCAGGTGGCCAAGAAGGCCAACAGCATCCTGGCTTGTATCAGAAATAGTGTGGTCAGCAGGACTGGGGAAGTGATTGTCCCCCTGTACTCAGCACTGGTGAGGCCGCACCTCAAATACTGTGTTCAGTTTTGGGGGCCTCAGTACAGGAAAGACATGGAGGTGCTGGAGAGTGTCCAGAGAAGGGCAATGAAGCTGGTGAAGGGTCTAGAGAACAAGTCTTATGAGGAGCGGCTGCGGAAATTGGAGTTGTTTAGCANGCGGCTGAGGAAATTGGAGTTGTTTAGCCTGGAGAAAAGGAGGCTGAGGGGAGACCTTATCGCTCTCTACAACTACCTGAAATGAGGTTGTAGCAAGGTGGGTGTCGGTCTCTTTTCCCAAGTAGCAAGTGACAGAACGAGAGGAAATGGCCTCAGGTTGTTCCAGGGGAGGTTTAGATTGGATATTAGGAAAAATTTCTTCACTGAAAGGGTTATGGAGCATTGGAACAGGCTGCCCAGGGAAGAGATTGAGTCACCATCCCTGGAAGTATTTAAAAGACGTGTGGATGCGGTACTTAGGGACATGGTTTAGTGGTGGGCTTGGCAATGTTGGGTTTGCCATTGGACTCAATGATCTTAAAGGTCTTTTCCAACCTAAATGATTCTATGATTCTGTGATTCTATATGGGCAGACCACCTACCCAAGCAACTAATCCGGGTGTCTATGAGCAAGCCAATAGCTACAACCCAGCAAAAATGCCCACAGTCGAGACAACATGCCAGGAAAAGGCAGATTTGGAGCATGGGAATATAGCCATGATGTCAATCAAGCTGAATAAGAGACATGCTGAGAAAAGTGATGAAGAGATACATACACTATCGTGAAACCAGGCTGAGTTCATAAAGGAAACCAAAGCTGTTTCAGAGAAGAGAAAAAAACTTCAGCAACAAAGAAATATGTTGGGAGAGTATAAAACTGAAAACTGTAATAAACCACTCATTAATTCAATCTGAGCATATGCTCCATATTGCCTTGTACTTGTACAGAAATTTATCCATGGGCAGGGCAAACATTAAAGGCTACTAACTGAGACACCTTCTGAATCTTCACTAGCACATTGGCCAATGGTAAAAGAACTGCTTGAACCAGCCTAACCACGTATTCCATTCCGTTATCTCACTTTACTGTGTACATCCTACAACACTGGGTTTAAAAACCCCACTGTGGCTTTGCTGGGTAGTCTTGATGGCTCCTTGTGAACCTTCCCCTTGGTTCTCACTTTTCACTCTCCTGCAGCCTTTCTTCAGAATCAGCAGGAGGTATGTTGTCCTGGCTTGTATGGAAGTTACACTTCAGTTCCCAGAAGTTCTGTTTGCCTTCTATTAAACCCACAAGACAAGCAATGATGCCAAGGTTTTATTCCTAATGAGAAGAAGCCACTTTGTTCCTGTGGCACATCTTTTATTGAAATATAGGGGTGTTTCACCTTTGCATATTCCTAAGGATAGATTATTGTACTGACAATTTCCTAATTTTCAATGTAGCCAGAAATTTAACTAGGGTAAGCTTTTCTTTTTTTTAATTTTAACACCAAGCCTTTTTTTTTTTTTCTGTGAAGAGAAAATGGGAAAGATCTCACAGCCCATTAAACAAGCAGTTCAAGTCTTAAAGTGCTACACTGAAGCACTCAGTCTAGAGGAGCAGCGGGTTTAATTTGCACTGATATGCTAACAAAACTAAGGGTCTGGCAAAGCTTTTATTTGGGATTCTTTATGAAATCTCAGATAGGCAGCTCACCACACATGGGTTGTTTTTGTGGGGTTTTTTTTAGATACTTGTAAAATAACTTCAGGGAGCACAGTGCTGACTATTGTGCTTTTCTTGAAGCAATGTTGGCTTTGTTAACCTGTAGTCAATCTGGGAATTAGCTTATTGCAAACTCCGCAACTCATATGCAAGCTGTTTGAGCTGTAAACTGCTCTGACTCTAAACAAGATATAACCTCAGATCACTGCTTTGGTCTTACCTCCTGGCTAGATCTCAGCAGCTGTAAAGAGTGGACCACTGAACTCAATATAACAGAATTGATTTACAGTAGCTAAGGACTTATTTCAGGATTTTACAGTTATATATTTTCAATTAGTTGATATGGATTTAAAAATTTGCTGATAGTCTTCTCCGAATGAACAAATTATGGCATTTAATTTATATAGCTACATACATGCTGGTTTTGGTTGGAACTGTCCAAAAGATTTCAAAAAGTTTTTCCCGGGCATTTCTGTTCTCAGTTAACACACTATGATGGCTCTAATTCTTAGAATATCTGGGAAGACTAACGTACTGGAGACATGACCAGAACCTTTTTAGACAAATGTTTATCAGCTGTAATACATCAAAAACTATCAGGAAAAGCATTGTATTCCAGGGAGGTAAGGCTGTAGCAAAACAGCAAAAAAAAAAAATTATACACCTTTTATATATTAGTTTTACAGCCAGCATTCATACATATAAAGAACCCCAAAGTGAGTTAGGATTTGAAAGCCTAAATAGTAATGGCCTCACTATGCTGGGCAATTTGTACAGAAATCAAAAGGAGAGAAATCTGCTGTCAGCTGGCCATCTTCTGTGCAGTTGTAGGTAGAATAATTACATCTTGTCTATTATCAAACACAGAGTTAGGACCTTCTTGCACTGAATATATAAGTCCTCATAGATTGAGCTCAAGAGTTAAGGTCCAGAGTCAAGTGGCAATGTCTAAACTCCTTAGTTTGGACACAAAAATGTGTATCGTGCTTTGGCCAGTGGGTAATGCAGACAGCTGGGGAGAGATTCACCTCAGTAAATCAAACATAAGTATTTACTGTAGGGTGAGCTGGCACATTACCTAGGCTTCATTGACAGAAGTGACTTCTTTGGCATCTAGTTCAAAGTTTGACACATATTTGGGTATCTTTACCTGAATCTGAATCCTAATTTTGAACTCAAACAACCAATGGCAGGATCAGGACACAACTAAAGAAAGCAGAGTTACTGCACTGCAGCTGAAACAAAACTAGAAAACCAAGACTATGGGGAAAGAAAATGAACAATCTCAACATTCTGCTGTTTAATAAAATAAAATGAAAAATGCAACAGCCAACTCTCCATCATCCCCAAAGCTGAGTGTTCTCGTATCCACAGGCCACAGTTCATTCACTGTGTAGAAAAAGTTGTAATTATGCATTCAGTAAAAAATAGTAGGAGCATTCTAGATGGTAGAGAAAAAGTGGTTTTAGCCATGCCCCAAAGAAATTATAGAGCTTGTAATAATCATACAGCAACTAGAAAATAACAAATGCACTATCTGGGAAACTGGAAAACTGAGGGTCCCAGTGATAAACTCACATGATTAGTCAGTGCTGCTGCCTCTGAATACAGAAAATCAGGGTGTTGCAGTAGTTTACCATAGTGCGGATGAGCTGTTACAGAATTCTGATAATCATTTTAGATTTCCAACACTGCTTTTGTTCTCTATATTGAAGAAAATCACGACTCACATAACCCCCATTTACTGACTATAGGAATATACACCTGCACAGTCTAGTGACCTACACTGTTTCCCTACAGGAGTCTGTAGCTTTTGCAACAGAAGGCATGGAGGTTACACATGAACACTGTTTAAAAGGGAACTGACTTCAGCCTATATTAAATGTGGCATGAAGACATTGGTTCTGACCATGTACTGAGAACTCCACAAGTGCAACCATCAGTCTTATTTAAGACTGGCCCAAGAACGTCCCACAACAGAGCTGTGCTTCAAGGCTTCACATTCAACAGCAGCTAGTTCCAATGGTCTGATCCTCACCTGGCGTAAAGAGGCAGTGAAGTAAATAGTGCTGTGTTGATTTAAAACAGATGTAGATTTTTTCTTGTCAGTGAAGTGTTACCTTTACATAAAAGGTAACATAATAATAACCAAAATCTGTAAGGTTGATATTAAATATGCTTTTAAAATATTTTATACAAGTTTATAGATGAAAAAAGATAATGACCAAAATTATAAATGTTGACTTTTTTGCAGGGGTTTGTTTTTTTGGTTGTTTTGGGGTTTTTTTGCATAGCATGGCATGCTGCTGTGATGCTATCTGTATTGAGGATAATTTTAACTTGGCTATGTGACAATTTCAGTACACAATATGCTCATGCTTTGCACAAATGACTATATAATGTTTCATTAAGGACTGTAAATACCCATCAACCTAATCACAGAAATGCTGTTTCAGTGATTTTAGGGCCATTTAATCTAGGCTATGATGACAGGGATGAATAGCTTTATTTTATTAACAGTTGCCATTGCAATTACACTGAGAAAAATATTTTTGTGGAAAAATTAAGCAGCCTTTCCTTTTGCCCTGATGCTTTTGAGCAATAAAACTATCTTTCTATAAAGAGTCCTGTCATAGGAGTGCTTTCCTTCAGATAGCTTTCTATATCAGTTTTCTAATCTGCTCAAGAAAACAAGATCAGCTCCAACCATGTCATGCTATTTTTCATCTCTTGTTTGTATCTCTGCTTGCCTTTTTTGTGATGACCAAATTCCCTTCCCAAAATTATTCTCTGTCATGGGATTAGTTCATTCTGGCATTGCTAGTCAAAGACAAACTTGGCTAGTTCTTAATCATCTCGGAAGAATGGACAAATTGAGGCTGCAGGTAGGTTAATTATGTTGACACCTGAGATTTCTTATATCCCTTAGAAATGTTGCCATTTCAATCAACTCTGTCACTCACATGAAACCATTGTTCATCATAAAAATCCTTGCGGGAAACACACTGAAGCAGGAAAAAATGAAATTTTCCTTTTGGAAAAAAGAAAATCAGACTAGGAATAACTTCAAGGCACAACATCCTCCACAGATTAGAACATGCATATGAACAACAGAAAGGTGAGTGGAAAAGGGTGCATTGTCAAAGGTGAGCAGGCATCCTTGGTCATCTTTGGTTATGCTTTCTGCATACATGGTCCTTACTTTGGTTTTTAAGGAGATTTTTATAATTTCCAAAGAATGATATATTTAGGTCTGAATTTCAATCTTACAAACAGTTCTAAAAATGGCCACAAAATATGTTTTGAGAGGTTTAGTTTGAAAATTAGGAGAAAGGAGTCATTATCAGGGTACATTAGCGCTGGAACAGGCTTTCTAAAGAGGTGTGAAATTTCTGTCCTCGGAAGTTCTCGTAACTTGCCAAGACAAACCTATGACTGACCAGTCTAGTGTTGGCAATAGTCCTACTTCAAATGGCAGGCTGCATTAGATGGTATCTAGAAGTTCCTTGGAACCTACATTTCTATGATTTCATGCCTGAAGTCCTTTCTTTGTAGTTTGTATCCATATTTAGTAGGACAAATTCAAGTCTTATTCAAAAACATTACTTAGGATCTGATGTAGCTCTTCTGTTTTAATAGAACTGTGGCACTGAACTAGATAATAAAGTATAGGGTTTAAAATAATTTCAATAATAATCATAGTTATTAAAAAGCAGAGTTGGAAGAAACCTTGTGCAACCACCCAAACATCAATTGCCCATCCACTAAGGATGCTATATACCTATAACACTCATGATATTTATTTTTCCTAGCCTTATCTCTTTTAAATCTCCTTTAATCTCAAATTCTCCTTCAAAAGGAAAAGAGCTTGGTGTTTTATGTGCTCTCTTTGCAGAAGAGGGAATAAGTTGCCTAATGAAGTGTTTAGGTCCAATGACATAGCATCATGTAGAATAAACTTCAGAATAATTTTAAAAAATATCTCCTTGATCTGATATTCACTGAATTCATAGGGAGTTTTTTTATGCTGATTTCAACAGATAATGGATGTGGTTATGAATGTCTTGAATATATGCACAGCTCTAGTTACCCTAAAGTTTGGTATCAGATATATGTTGGTTTAGAAATCGAAAGTGCTTTTTAAATAATTAATCTATAAAACTACAGTAATTCTTATACTGTACAGATAGGAAGATTTTAATGTCCACACAGAATGCTAACAGTAAACTATATGGTGGCTAAGAATATGGGAATAAGGTTTTTGAAAATGCAATGTGGCCTAAGAATACGATACTGGGACTTTATCCTTTAAAGAAGACAAGTTTAAAGATTTGTAACCACAAGTGGTACTACTGATAACTTCGGCTGCATTTTTAATAAAGATAAATCTGTATATGGCAGTGTAATCAAAGCGAAGGGATACAACATATTGATCTTACTTTGGAAGAGCTAATGGAGACAAGTAACGCCAAGACTGAAAATGTCCCAAGAAGTAGTGGGGCAACTCTGTATCATATTAACAAGAAAACCCATCCGCAATCACACATCTTGCGTACATCAGGGAAATGTTCGTACACATTGAATGAAATCTCTTGGGAGGGTAATAAATCCTACACAACAAATTATATACTAACAGGTTCTTAGGGGAATTGAAATAAATCCTCACAACTGCTTAGTGGGTAATCTACAGATCAGATTCCCATTCTTCTTTAGAGGAAAATAAT
>VYZW01017007.1:27637-42702 GCA_013401315.1 Balaeniceps rex | reverse complement strand
ATTCTTTTTTTTTCCTTCCCCCCCACTCCCAAATCTAACAGAGGGGGTTTTGCCTTGCTGGAGAACAAGGTTAAAGATCTGAGAGTTCCCTGTGTCTGCTCTGAATGCACCATAAGGAAGGACAGATACCGCCTGAAGGGGGAGGTACCTGGGCTGTTCCTGCCCCAGCTGCAGCAGCTCTCCTATCCAGCACCTGAATGTGCAACTGATGGGGATTGTGTGCTTTTAGCTTTCTGAGGCCATTTGGTCACACCCCACTTTACCCAAGTTTGGGAGAATGCTGGCAAGCACAACTGGCTAGAGGCAGGAGTCAGTTTTACAGAGGTCAGACAGGTTTTTAATCAAAGTGAGACTCCTTAATACTGTGCTGACTTTTCCACTGCCTCCCCTTCAATCTACTCCTCTCTGCTTCGTTTTGTTTTGCTTTTCATTAAACTTACTCCATTCTGCCTAAACTTTCCTAAAATGCCTCGAATTCAGTAACCATCATACTGTTTACTGCTTTGGCAAGACACTCTCTCCTTTTTCTGTTGTGTTTATTTAAAATGTATGGTGAGGAGCTGCCTCTATCCTGTCTATCACATGTAACAAAGTTAGGCCATGTTCTTGTTTTCTTTTCAGCACCTGTCATGCAAAAGTCAACTAGAAGTGACCCTATAGAAAGGAAAAGAGGAAACAAATCTATTTCTCTCCTTTTTTTTGGTGAATGACAGGAAAGCATAGCTCAGGTTTACATCATTCTCTACACAGGCCTGTCAAGAAGACTCCTTTACACATTGAGCTCTAATACCTGCGTTAAACCGGTGATTGCAATGTGTCGTCAGAAGACAACTAACTTCTTACTGTGATCTTCTTAATTTCCCACAGCATCAGTCTACTTGCTGCATCAGGGAATGCATGAGGGAATGCTCCCAATGCTGGGTGCCCCAGGGATGGCGTGCCACCCCTCAGGGCTTCGTACACTAAATGCCCACCACCGTGAGTGATGGTGTTTCAGGGGTCTAGCTGCTTGTGCTGAGGACAGTAGGCAAGAGACAAAAACATTTAGGGCTTTGAACTTACAGTTTAGAAACAGAAGGAGGGAAAGTGTCTGTTTAGTTTAGTTTCTGGATGGAGAAACTCCTCCAACCATGACAGGAAGCTCAGGAGTACATATACAAGTGGCTGTTTAAAAATTTAACAAGTAGGCAGTGGAGGCTGCTGTAATAGGGTTGATCAAAGGCAAGAGTCAGCATCTTGGCTGAATGAGTGGTAATAGCTATGACAGGGTTGGACTCTAAAGGACCTGGAAGGCAAAAGCAGTTATTTCTGATGCAGCATAGAAAAAGGAAAGATGCAAGAGAGGGATAATGAAAGAAAGTGGTCTTTTCGGCACTATCCTCCATGGCTACAAGTGGAGCAGAATGCTATTTGTCAAGGCCTGAGTGAGGGATATTTCTGTAGCTGAGACAGAGGAGAGGCTGAATGAGCTGGATATAAAATCTTCTGTATGGAAATCTTTTCAGAAGTGCTAAAGAAGGAGAATCGTGAGGCTGAGACATTGTCCAGAAGCCTCTCTAGTCAGACCATGGGCCTGACTGACAGGTATGGGTGAGGGCAGCAGGTGGGAGCTCTTCTAGCTGTATTGAGCTTGCCTGATGGCTACCTGCCTGAATGCAGGTGCCAAAGGCGGGGAGAGATGTGAGCTTGAGCAAAATGTGTTACTGATTAGATGAGAGAAAGAGGGAACTAATTAATGTTTGCAGAAAGCATTACCTAAAGAGGAAGAGGAGGAAAGCAAGAGATGTAAGAGCCTTTGGTAACCAGCTGAAGAAAGCAGGAAGGGGGTAGCAGGGTTAGGTCTCTTGTTGGTTAGCTTAACCGTGACTACTCAAAGCCCCGTCACTCCAATTACTGCATTCCTTGGCTGATCCCTCACCTGCTACAAAGGACTGCAATGAGACAGTCATCTCGGGGTGGGGAGCACCAAGGTCTTCTTATGCCAGCCTTAAGTAGGGCTTCCAGAGCAGGAGAGAAACAAAACATTGCAGTAAGAAGTCTGTCACCTGTACTCATTTGGCACAAGCAATCGTCATAGCTTAGCAAAAACAATCTGCAGGTTGGAGACAATCTGGGAATCTTCTCTGAAAAGTAAACTATTACCTTTTCTTTTTAATGCATCATTTTAATTTTTCTAATGTTCTGCTTAGTCATTCTAAAATATTCCTCTTCCATTTAGCTATACAACACATGGCACAGTGGGAGTACACTGTAGTTACAGACTAATTCTAAAACCAATTTAAATCAATGTGAATGTAATTTACTGTGGATATGCCTCTAACGTTCCCTTGTCAGTTGTACCCTTTATTACAATCAGGGAAGTATTTTGCTGTAGTTCCCTATTTTTCCACACATTACTATTTTAAAATATCATCATTATCCTCTAAATATGTATTACAAACACTTATGATTCTTACAGTAAACTAATCCACTTACATTTCTAAGATCCGTCCTGTGAACATACTAAGCTTAACCTTGCTTAAGTTTTTGGGTCTAGAAGTTCTTGCCTGTAATTATTGCAAAACATTATAGTGTCAAGAGGGAAGATGAGGAGAATAATTCTGTTTATACATCAAAAGAAAGAGTCAGAGGACAATCTATTGCGAACAGAGGCAAGAAAGCCAGCGAAAGTACAAATCCCAGGACAAGTATGGATGATGGCATCAGAGGCAATTAGCAGCTCAGGAATTGTGACTTTGGCTAGGAAACAAAAATAAAAGGCTTGGAAATCATGGGAAAAGTAGATTACCAGGGATTGAAGTTAAATTTTAGAAAATCTGGAATAGAAACCTAGTTGACACACTCCAGCCAGAGGCAAATGGGACACGAGCATTCATTTAGGGTGGGAAGAAATGAACCAAAGGAGAGTGAGGATGAAATACTGATGAAGGAATCAAGAATGGTTTCAAAAAGTCCCCTCCAAACAACCAAAAACCAGCAGAGAACAAACCAGAAACATCAATATCTACAGCAACAGCAGGGAGGAGAGAATCCTGCAGGGGAAGGAAAGATAAATTGGGAAAGTTACTTTTGTCAGTCTTTCCATGGAATAAATTTGCAAGAATCTTCGCAGAGACAGTTGAAATGAGAGGGGAGGAGAAAAGTTTTACAATGTTACCCATGGACCACCATCTGACTACCAAATTAGAAACGTTTTTAGAAAAAAAATAGAAATAAAAAAATAGAAATATGAGAAAATAATTTGACATTGGAAGAGTCATGTTACCTGCAGTTGCTATAGAATCTGACAGTATTTTATTATTTGAATAATTTCCCTGTCAGTTTCCCTGAAAATATTAGCAAATTTAACCCCCAAATTACCAAATGCTTACAGAAAGAGATGGCAAGTAGTAGAAGAGAATCTGAATGGAAAAACACCTTCCACTCTTCTGCATAGAGATACGACATGATTGTAGGACACTCCTACAGTTTCCCAAATCCAGCTGCTTCTTCATTTCATAATTTTCACCTATTGTTACATGCATTAAAATCACAGTTAAATTCAGCTTGAAGATAGAAGCACTATATTTATCTCTCACCTCAAATTTCTACAATATTCTTGAAAAGGAAATCCCCAAACCCTGATCTATCTACCTTAACTTTTGCTGCCTCATCTGTCCCTCAGGAAGCAGGCTGAGTGCCAGGTCCTGTCGGATAACAAGGACGTAGGACTAGGTCTTATTTTCATATATGTAGTTACTTCTTATCAAATACTGGAAACTTGATGTCTTTCTTATATTATGTCTATCATCATCAAAGAGTATTTCACAAGGGCATTAAAGTGAGTATTGTTTTCCAAGTCTCTCGCAATATTGTTTGTTCATAAAAAGATGAAGTTTCTGAGGAAAAGAGAATAAAGAAGTAAGTTTAAATCTACTAGAAAAACTATATAACTGGGAAAACACTGCATATTATCCCTTCAAATAGCTATGAGAACTTTCTGAGGTAAGACGAAAGCCAAATGCCTGAGTCAGAGTGCTCATAATCGTTACACCAGAAATTAAGTTGCACATAGTCCGATTGCACTTGAATGAAAAAAGGTTATCCAAACAGGTAAGACTGGTGTGTATAAAAGTTCCCCCATGCTACAAAAATCCATTTTTAGAGGCCCAAACTGTAAAGTGACTAATGTTGTATGATCAGTCTCAACGACAGATGAACTGCAACCTGCACAGATTCTCAGTAGCATGATTCTTGTGAGCAAAACAAAACTTCTTGGGAAAGGTGTAACTCATGCTAGCAATTAGCAAACTATCAGAGTTACATGCAATTCACCAATTTGACTGTGAAAAAAAATGTAATTGGTAAAATGTAACAACAAAATCCTAATTTAAAATATATATTCATATTTTTAATATGTCAGAATGAAGTCTCAGATTTTATGTATTGTGAGTTGTACATTTTTTGGATGTTGTGTCAAAGTGAGCATGTGAACTCTACACACAGAAGACAACAACAGGAAAAAAATGGGCCAAATTTATCCCCTCTTGGATCTTCACTGAAGCCTATGAGATACACAGAAGGTCAGTGAAGTTCCTGACAATTGAAAAGCACACCTTATAGATCTGCTTGCAGTATTGGAGCCAGCTAGAACTGTTTCTGTAGGTGGAGGCTTAGACTTGATCAACTGTCTAAAAAAACAAGTAGAAAGTAGCCGTAGCTAAAATGAAGTTATATGCATTATTTTACATAAGGTCATATACATTACTGGAGGGAGAGCAAAATTACTTCCTTTCTCTTTAGGCTAGATTTCAAGCAGCAAAACCAAGAAAAATCCCCACAAATGCTCCCTCTATTTAGTTTCACTTGGATGATCAATCTATCTGATGCAGAAAGTGAAAATGATTGTACATTTTTTTTTTTATGAGACAAGTTTCATTTAAAGTAAATCATCGTTAGGATGCAGAATTTCAGTTAAGTTAAAAGTTGAAGTTTAGTTAATACAGGAAAATCTTTTCCTTAAATATTGGCAGAAAAACTGGGAGTGTTTCAGTACCAGGCGCCATTAGTGAAAAGAAAAGAAATGTACAGAAATTAAATGGGACAGTTGTCTCAAGAGCCCTTGCATTAATTTTTCTTGCCTTATCAAGAAACTGTAAGGTCACCCTTTTCCCCACCATTTCCAAGAACTGTTACAGAGCAGAGCTGCATGGGATGCGGAGGAAGAGTTTCTTATCTTTGCTTTGAATTGTTAGTTTCTAAAAAAGCCATTTCTAATGGAAAACGTCAAATGGGAATTTCATAGAGAAATGGCTCATGTCCAAGATGACCTGTGACCAGAGCTCACTACAATGTTTAGATCCAGGATCTAAACCTTTTTTCCCACACAGTTCAGAGCAGAAATCTGAACATGCACCTCTCAGATGCAAACTGTAACCGGCAGGAGATCTGTATACAGCAGGGGAAAAACAGAAGAGGAGGAAAAAAATGTTGCTCTCTCTGTTGCAGCCTCTCTCTACTCAGCATATCATGCCAGCACCTCTAAAAGCAAAACTCATAAAAGCCAACCTTCCTTATTCAGGTATACATGCTCATAAGCACATTAAACAATGGTAAGTCCAGCCTTTTGATCACAGGTCACCACAAAGTGCATGACAATAAACTTCCCTTTCTGCAGTGCACAATAGTATGCCATTCTTTAAACTTTTCAAATGTTTTTCAGAAGTTGCCAGAAACAAAACCGGAGGAAAGAGCGTTGTGCTTTTTTAATCAGGAACATCCTGCTGTCCCTTCTTAGGCACATACTTAGAAACAGAGAGCTGATTCTTCTACTCAGGCACAGGCAGTGCATGGCATGCAGAAATATGTTCCATGTATTTCACTAGTGTCAAGTGTCTAGCAGCAAAATTTTGCACTGGGTACAGACATTTGATCTGACTTGCAGACATGCAGATATAAAGACAGCTTCATCAGTCCAAGTGTGCTGCTACAAAGGTCTAAGATTGTAACTTCAGACATCACTGAAACCAGCAGACAAATGGTACTGGAGTAACAGCATGTGATTGAAGAGGTCATCCAATTTGACTACACAGGCTATGCTGCCCAGAGTCACTTATATAAAGCACAGGAAGCATTTCCCACAAAACAGTTTTCAAAACATACCTGTGGCTCAGGATCAAACAAACAAACAAACCAAGTCATGGTGGGCACTGGAGAAAGCGTGGTGAAATGGTATTAAGAAGTTGTTTAAACAGAAAGGGAGATTTTGTGTGATTCACACAACATTTTAAAAATGGAAGATCCCAATAGTTAAATTTTACAGAGGTGTAAGGGGCACAACTTTCACAGAAACTATTTCCAGTTCCTGGTTTCTTCTCTTCCAGAGAAGTCCTGATGTTTCAATGCCCAGAAAGAGAGCAAGCTTTTTGTTTCACTGAAAGAAAGTGGTAGGTGAAATGAAGCACAGCAAGAAGCAGCTATTTCCAGTTCCAGCACCAAGAGTACCAGTGCAACCCTAACTGTCTTTCGCCCATATTCTCTGGGACAGCCCCTTGATCATAGCTATCTACAGCTTTAGTGCAGGGAGTTGAAAACAAGCAAAGAAATCCAGTACATTTAAGGAGCAAAGAGTAGGTTACAGAGAAGCCAGAGAAATTTTTGAGTTGATCTTTTAGTATCAATCAGTAATAACATTTCCTCATCTCCAAGTGATTGTGCTTCTCTGCATAATAACTGGTACAATAAAGAACAGGCAGCCTGCATGTGTCAGAGCAGAGAAACACCTCCAGAGTTCATGTTCACAGACAGGAGACGAGGAAAAGCTTGGGTCACACACACTAGATCCAGGAATTTATGTTGATGCTCCTTCATCAAACAATTTGAATAATGCTTCTTTTGCCATGTAGATTGCTTCTTGCAAAAGAGCTGCCATATACTTTTTTTCTTCTTTTCACACCACTAGAAGTGGAAGAGCAATTTCATATCTGATTTTCTATTGAATTCTTTTCTTACCTTAGTTACAGCAGGCAAAAAGATAAAGCACTGAATTATCCAACTCCTCATTGCTTATCATTGTTTCATAAGAAAAAGCTTGTTTCTCAAGCTACCCCAGCCCATCCTCTTTTCTGAAGAAATACTGGCTTTTTTTAGTCTCCTTTTTTTCCTCTTCTTTCTTTCTCTTAGCATGAAAAAGAGCCTGACAAATGTGCAGGCAAATGAGCATTTTCACAACTATAAATATAGAAGGAAAATAGCACATTTCTCTATAAGAAGATACTGAAAAATGCTGCTTACGTGTATACAAAACAATATCATTAATAAAAGACAACATATCTGACACTTCAAATTTCTTTACTAATAAAAATGGGTACCCTGTTTTGTTTTCACGTGAACACATGCCTCCTGAAAGTTACGTCTTTAAAATGTGTCTATAAATGACCATCAGGAGCTGAAGTACCTGCTGTTTGTTGCTTGTAGGGAAGAACCTCTAGCTGAAAGAAATAAACAAAAATTCTTGACAAGAAAATGATTGTTGGAAAGTTCATATTCTTCTAGATATTTCAGTAAGTTATCTGGAGAGACAAAGACCTGTTTGCATTAAATATAATGTGTTTTGTGCAAATGACTTGAAAGAACCTTATGTTAGAAGTCCGTACACATTGTACAATGTCCAACCTACAGAAATACAAGGGAAAGGAAAAAAATACTTTATAAATAATCAAGAAGTTCAAGGTCACATCTTTGAAACATTGGATGGAAAACACTGTTTGCTTGCATAAGAATCTGTCTAGTCTATAAACTTCAAAAGTATTGTTTATTATATTATTTGCAACTATAAAATGAAAAGCTGTAGCTGGGGGTTTTTACAGGAAGCTAGAAGAGTTACTGAAGTTTAAATGGCCTTAAGCTCAATTAGATGTTTTGGAAAATTCTCAGTTTGATATGGTTGTTTCACACTAGCTAATCAAACTACCTGTTATCAAGGTTTAGCTAATTACTGGTCATGTACTTATTTTTGTGCAGCTCAGGTAGCCTTGGCAGTTGTTGAAATTAGGCCAACTTCCCTTGCTTGAAAAGCCTGAAATAATAAAACCAAACTCTACCAAGTATGAACCTCAATGTCAAGCTGTGAATTTGTACTTGTGTAAAGTGAAAACAATGAGGAGCACTACTTGAACTGCCTAGGGCAATAGGGGAAGGAAAAAAAACAAACTAGAGCAAATAAGAAGAAAATCATAATGAATCCCATAAGGAACAGATTAAAATGATTTTAGATTGTTCTTCACCTATGGGCCACAGTCCATCACCAGAGAGGCTTTCTGTGCCAGACAACTCATGTGGTTTCCCATGCACAGCTGTGGGGACCTCCTGCAGTTCTGCCTCATTCCCCCGCTCCTGTGGGCATCCCCCTGCCCGAGCAGCCCAGCACACAAATCCTCCCTGTGTATAGGAGCCGCGGGCAGGGCAACAGGCAGAACTTGGTATCCTCAGTGCCAGCCGTGCGTGCTGTTCGGCCAGCCAAGCAGAACAGGTAGCCATGGAGCTCTCAGAGCAGCATTTCTGGACATAAATTGCAGGCTCTCTCTCCCGCTCAAGACGCGAGTTTTGACAACGGGCGTAGGAACGTGGTATCCTCAGAAGTGCTGCCTTTGTGTAAAGAGTGGTTGCAAGTGAAAGGGTGGAGGGACTGACAGAGCAAATACATACATTCTGTTGCCATGAGGAAAAAGGCTTTAGAGAGGGAGAAGAAATTACCAAGTTTCTTACATTCTTCAGTGTTATAATACAATTTTGTCCACCCTCAGCTATCAGTTCATTATTCCAGCTCCAGTGCTACCTGCCATGTTATTCAAGTACCATACAGTAAATTTGCGCTAGGTAGTTTCCCTCCTTTCTACTATTCATATTTCCTAAGGAGACGGCACAGTTCTTACAAGACGAGGCATTTAATTCACAGCCCTGCCGTGGGCTCCCTGTGTGACCAGAGACAAGCCACTTAACCTTTCAGTGCTTTGGTTTCCCCTTCTCTAAAAAGGGAAGAATAACAATGTATTTCTTACCTTTTATTTATTTTGTCTGTTTAGACTGTAAGCTCTTTTAGGGTGGAGGTTATCTGCACTAAGTTACAGTACTGCAGTATTTATCAGTATAAAGATATCAGTTGCTCATGTAAAATAGTTCAGAATTTTTATTTTCATAGATGAATTGAAGTTCATCACTATCTGAGTGAGTGCAAAACGTTCAAATGCTTTTTTAAAAAGCAAGTAAATTGCTCCACACTGCCTATGCTTACAGATACTCTGCTGTCAGCCTCTAACAGTGGCATTTAAGCAGCTCTGTGCCTGGATTCCCGATTTCTGACAGCTGAGAATCTTACTGCCGGAGAGGAGATTAGGGACTGCCTTGTCTCCAAATTCCCCAGCTTTCTTGTTCGGCGCATCGTTAATGTGATTTTAATGTAGACTTGCCACTGTTATGTTCTTGCTTGGTGCAGTGGTGATAATAAGTGGAGCAATAATAATAAGAAACACAATATTCCTTGTTTCAGCCCAGAATGTGTGACAATTTGGGGGCTTAAACTGTTAGACTGCTAACATTTTAATCCAGCCACCTACTTTTGTATTATAAAGAAAGGAAAAAGGAAAAAGGAAAAAGGAAAAAGGAAAAAGGAAAAAGGAAAAAGGAAAAAGGAAAAAGGAAAAAAAAAAAAAGGAAAAAAAAAAAAGGAAAAAAAGCGTGTGTACCGGCTGGCTAAGATTCCTGACTCCCTATTAACACATGCCTAGATTCAAGCACACACCTTCCACCTTCAGCGTGAGAATTTTTGACTTTTTTTTGAGGGTGGAGGGAATGGGTACAGTAGTCCATATTGAAACTTAGCATGGAAAATGGTAGAATTGCCCGATAACCTTGTGGCAAAGGAAAAGCATTTGTCTTTTATGCTATCAACCATGCAGTCATGTCTACAGGCTTTACATAAGATGCCATAGACAGTGTGGTTTTGTTCTCCCATACAAGAGACACGCTCCCCCCCGCAAAAAAAAAGCATAGGACAACTGTACCTGGCCTTGAAACCCATTTTACAGAGTTCAGCAAGGCTGATTCACCCTTCATAGTAAATTTTTACTAAGATTTTGGGGGAGATGGGGAGAAAGTGAGTATGAGGGGCTGTAATGAAGAAATATGTCTCATCCAACTACCAGTACCACTGAATTATTAATGCTTTTTCTAACAAAGGCTATAACACGGATGACAAGAGCATTAGCAATTAGATATGTCACCACTACAAAAAATACTTTTTGCCCTATTTTTAAGACAGCTGGGACTTTCTTACGGTTGAAAATTTAAAAAAGATCTCGGCCTGTACTGAGCTCTTTTCCTGATTTTTTTTTTTAGCTTCACACTGAGATTTATTCAGTGTACAAATTTACTAGTACAATCTGAATTTTATGCCCAAGATTGTGACTTACATTTGCAGAAATAGCAAAGTTCCAAATCGCAGAGATAATACAGAAATCATTTTAGAAAATTTAACTCAGTACTGTATATTGCTGATGGCCCAGGTTTCTAGGAATTTAGGAGGCTGAAGGTTCATAGCTCCATTCAGCCACAGAAGACTGCCTTTGAAGTGCAGGTAGGAAAATATTTATTTTAAGAATTTCAAATCCCAGCTTTATTTTTAATCAGCCAAGGGTGTTGAGTTTTTTTCTTCAATTTTATCCTCTGTCAGCTCTTTCCAAAATTAGCAGACCTGATTAAGTGACAGTGATAGAGCAGAAATTCTCACAACATTCACAAGTATTCACAAAAATCAGAGGTTAGAGCTGGGTTTTAATTCACACTCAAAGATTTTAAATGTTAGTCATCCTGATTTATAAGTGAAAGTGGGTTTGTATCAAGTTACGATTCACATTTTTCAACGTAAGCAGTCATACCAAAATACGATTTGGAATCAGCTGGATTGCAAAAAACTAAACAGACCTGCTTTAAAATTAAAAAACTTTATTGAACTAAAATGAGAAAAATGGCGGGTTTTGTATTTTATATAGAGGTGCCTGGTTAGGTAGACTTATTCAAAGTTTTACCTGCTTCTTTGTTCAAAGAACAATGATGCCATTACCACAGGAAATAGTTTGGATTTTTTGTGATCAACAATTATGACTATAAATAAGCATTATGGTTTGATATAGTAATAATAGTTTTACAGTTTTACATACAAGCAGAGGTTCATTATTTGCTACAAAGCTGAAAAAAGGCAAGATTTTTGTAGGGTGACATCACGCACACATTCACACATGAAATATTTCCATCAAAAAAAATCTGTTAGTGTTGGAGAGGATGTTATCCTGAAGTCCTGCCTCTTCAGGGCATCCTGGAAGCTAGGAACTCCCTCCTTAACTCCCTCCTTGTCTATTAACAGGGAAAATGAATGACCCTGCGGTTTTCATCTCAATGCAAACAGCAGTGTTAATGCTATGTTACTTCAGGCATAGTTCCTAAACTAGTCCTGTGGTCCATAATCACCAGAACCACAACCAAAATCATTTGCTATCAAAACAAAACAAGGAAAACAACAAACAGAAGGCAAAAACATATTTCTCAATATTTCATTGTAACCACAAATTATCAGAGGAAAACTGTCAAAGCTAGAAGCAGCAGAGAAAAGCTGTTCATTTAGTAAACAACTGTAGATGGCAAAATGTAATTATCACAAAAGCAAACTTTACTAAGGGGATAACTGTGAGACTGTTAGAGTAAAAGGTGTCTTTACATTTTTGATCCTACAGGCTGATAGTTCTCTGGAGAAAAAAATTTTTAATAAAACCACAGATGCAGGAGGTTCTTTTCAGCCCTCGTTCTCCACTGTGCCTCTTGTAACAAGCTTACAAAGCAAAGGAAACTTATTTGTTTGCAGTAGTGACCACATGTGGAAGATGAACAAAAGCCTTGCTCAGTATTGATTGGCAAAAAAATATAACCAGATTTTAGAAAATAAATCATTCTTGACTCACAAGCTGAACTACTAATCTGGATTCAAATTCTTCTTCCAGCCTTTGAAAACTGTGGTAACTCCTTAAACTCGCTTTTTGGGGATGAAGTAAAAGTGGCCAAGAAGCGTAATAAAAAACAAGTTCATTCTGTGACCAGTTTTCTAACCTTAAGCATGAGACTAGGATACAACTACATATAGGAGATAACAGAAGTACCACCTCTTTAAGAGCAACCATACACATACCATTTCTGCCTACATTTTCCCTCGAGACTAATTTTCTCAGAAATATCTTTAATACTGCAAATAAATTTATTGCTACATTTTAAAGGGGAAATAAAGTCTTCGGTTTCTACAGTTTTATTTAAATATGGACATCTCTGTCTTTGCCATACTGCTTACAAAACTATTATCGAGAGCTCCTAATTGGCTTTATGACTATTCAGTCACCAAAAAAAATTGCTAGCCAGGGTCCTCTTAGCTTTTGTCCCCTGCATGAGTATGAAGCTCTATGGAAAACAATGGGGGACTCACACAAATTTCAAGGATCAGAGCTATAGATTGCAAAAGGACAAAAATAAGGTTGATAAGAAATGTTGAAGATGCTTATTTGCTTTCAGCTTACTAAAAAAAAAAAAAAATTCTAATTGCAACCTTGTAGGACTAGGAGAAGGTTTGGAATAACCAGAAGCAATCTGTACCTCCACTTGCTTACTTCCCGTGGGAGTAATTCTGTAAATCCCTGCTATGCATGTCAAAGCTCAGTCAGCTTTTTGAAGATCCAAAGTGTCCTTTGAGAAAGACTTGGAATTGTTTCATCAGTTTAGCCTGTTCTTTTGGGAACAGGCAGTTTGATGCTCTGAACATCCGCATTCATTTCTTGCTTTCCCAGTCCCCAAGGACCAGAAGTTCTTTGAACCAAGGAATCAGTGATGTTGCCTGTGTAGTTTATTTAAAGACCAACCTGTTCTTGGTAAGTGACCTTAGCTCAGCAACAAATGTTTGATTAATAAGTCTGATGACATTGCTTCACATTTCTTACTTGGTTCTGTTGCTCTTTTTCAGGCAAAGCTCCCACTGAAGTTAAAAGGAGTTATGCTCTGGTAAAGATGGTTGCTCTTAATTTAGCACCCGTTCCTTTGCTTGTGGATTAGTGGCTTGTTTGTGGTATCATAATCACCTTTTCTGATATGACTAAAGAGCCACCATTGTCTTAAATTTCAGGGCCATAACATCCTATTGATTTTTAAGCAAACTCCCCATTGAGTTCAGTAGGAAGCTCTACATTTAAAAGAAAAAAAAGAAAAAAGAAAAAGAAAAAAGAAAAAAATAATAATCAATGGCATATTATGGCCCTTAGAAGGTAAACAGGACAGGAGAAATCATTTGAAGATGTTTCAGGCATTACAAAGGGATTTTGTTTCAAAACATGAGGAAATAAGACTACTGCATTGTCTGAACTTTCTTATTGATTTCCAGGCACAAACAACGTATAAAGAACAAATATACAACGTTCATATCTGTCTGGGGGGAATAAAAGTTACTAAAATTATGGTCCTAACCATGTCCAGTGCACAACTATAACAACAGCTGTTTGATGGTGAGATTTGCAAGGGCAGAGAGTAACTGTAGTTTCCTCCAGATCAGTTATTTCACAGCTGGACTTGGACAGAGAAAATATCTTTCTCCTAACCCATAATCACTGCGATTTTAAAGTCGGGGGTGGGGGGGGGAGGGGCGTTGAGGGTTTTTTTGATCTTTTTAAATAGAAATAAATTTCTATTAGCACACAACATTTAGGTCTAGAATGCAGATTTTTAAGAAAATCAGGAAAAAAAAGTCTAACAAATATAGAGAAAGCCTTCAACTTGTATTACTATAAAATTTTTCCAAAGGCAAAAAAAAAAAGTACTTCACTGAAAAAATCTTGCGTGCTCTTCCTGCAATTTCATCTCTTGTTGGTCCTGTGAGGAAATTGTAATAAGGAGCTACAAGACTCCAGCAGAGACTGGTTCTCTTCAACAGCATTTCTGAACCTCTCTCTCTCAAAGCCCAACAAAACTTTATGGTGCATTAGCCTGTCAAATAAAATCTCTAATATATGCTCTTCCATTCCTTGTTCAAGTGCTGTTTAGCTTAGCTACAAAATAACTGTCCTCATCAGGTTATTCTTCACGTTAGTGCAGGTAATTTATTGTGATCACTAGCATTGTAAAACTATCAGAGCTAAATGGATGATAGCTATCTATCCCACCCAGGAATAGCAGACTCGTATCTAACCAAGCATGGAGAACAAGGAGAGGCAGCTTGGGTCCACCTGCAGCCAGCCGTGCATGTTGTATCAAATAGCAGTTAGACTCATTAGTAAACCCCTGTTGATACCTTCTTCCTCCATTTGCTGCTATTTCTACTCTAACAAAGACTCAAAGAGGGGGTGTGTTTGAGCACTACATAAGTCTTTCTTTGCACAGTCTACAGCCTGAGTGAGCACATTTAATCCCTTGCGTACAGACTGAGGTCAAGGCTGTCAAACTACAGCTATATCTCTAAAGCTGAAAATTTCAGTTGCCACTGTCTGAAATGANTTGTACAAAGCAAATAAAAAACTAAATAAAGATGTTAGAAATTTGGTAGGGTTTTTCCTTTTAATTTGTGTTGGGTTTGCAAACAAGTCAACAAATATTTTTTTTTTTTAATCCAAAAATGTAGTGAAACAAGAAATTAATCTAAATGGACAACTAATTGCTCAAAACGAAAGCTCTATGCAATCAACTCCACCCTATGAAAATACTTGAGCACCCCTGTGAGTCTCTGTGATGATTTCTCTCCCTGTCCCAAGGGAGAAATCATTACATTCAATATGGCACTTTCTTCACCTTCTAACCAGCTGCTATGACTCTCCTAGCTGCCCAGACACACACACACTTCCACGGGACAGCTTCCCTAAGAAAACATACAACTCCCAAAATGGAAGAGAGAGATAAATTACTTTTCTAACACAATGGTGATGAAGTTACCTTTCTTCAAATGCTATGTGCTGACTATTCAAGGAGAAAAATAAAAATGATTGAGATGTTATTTTGTCTCAAAGTGAGGC
>VYZW01017007.1:6712-19190 GCA_013401315.1 Balaeniceps rex | reverse complement strand
AATTTGGAGTGGAAAACAAGGTTGTATCCTTTAAATTAGAAATATATATATATATAAAAAAGCTTGGAAAACATATAAGAATGTAATAGGCACCTCAATAGATACACTTCTGTGTAATGTCAATTTGACTTAATCTGTTTTGCCCTTAACTAGATTACAACCCCCTGCAGAATTAAATAGTGTTAATTAGCCTCGGATTATATTCAGAAAGCTAGGCCTTGCAAAAAAGGGAGCTTCGGTTCAGCCAAACACTTCATTACGAGGGTATAATAAAGTACAGAATGTGAGTGTATTTGGGGGAACAGAGCATTAGCTAATGAGCCTCTTCAGAACCAACAAGCTCAACACAGCAATGCTGCATGTTAGTGCTCTTGCCAGCCAGAAGGCAACTACACTGACCAGGGAACAGAGGAGAGGGGGAAAAAGGGAAGAAGAAGGGAAGTAAAGAGCAATTTCCTAGTAAAGCATTCAAAAGACAGACGTTAACTTGTACCTGCCTTGAATATAGAAAATACAGTTTTTAGTTTGCAGCTGCTAAATTTAGTTCACTGCCATTTCACTATCATAAGAGAAAAGAATTAAAATGAGTTCCTGAAAATAATCATGTAGGACTTCTCACAGTTTTTTGGGTTTGTTTGGGGGTTTTTGGCTTGTTTGGGGGTTTTTGGTTGGTTGGTTGGTTTTTTACATAGACCAATTAGCATCAATCCAGTTTGATGAGCTCATATGAAACAATAAATGAAACTCCTACCTTTTCCAACTCACTTCTATCCAAGCCAATTGGATAGTTTAACTTAAAAACACTAAAGGAAACAAAGATCCAAAGCAGCCACGATCCAATTAATATTTCTTTTGTCTTCAAAGATTTTGTATTAGAGTACCACACAAGCTAAAGTCTTAAATAATCTGCTGTACTGAAGAAAATTAGGAAGAAAAATAAGATGACAATATAATGCAAAAATCCATGGACACTTTTAATTCTTCTTAGGGCAGCGGTTGTTATACTTTTTTCTTATGCCATGTTCTGTTCTGTTTCTACCCACCCATTGGAGAGATGCTGTCATGAGCCACGTATTCCTCTCAGGTGTGTGGTTCCTGGGGTCCACCAGCCAGGCAAGGATGTCACAATGATGGGACTTCATCAGCTTCTGGAGTTTAGTGTTCTCTGTCTTGTCCTTCTGTCTTCAAATAGATAGTTGTGCTCTGACCACGTGCATGCCACCACTACTGCCATGCTGTTGCAAGATCCTGAAAAGTAAAGTCATGAGTTCTCTCTGCTTCTGCTTTGTATTGCACGTGTACTTGCCACCAAAGCTCTACCAGCTCTACTTCACCATTTAAGTCTGGTTCATCCACATCAACAACTCTGTAATCAGCAGGTCCTCAGCAAACCAAAGAGTTAGGTTGGAATTTATTCTGTCATTTAAAAGCCACGAACCTAAAATTTAATTTAGGAATGTCATCAGCATGTTATCTGAAGCTGCTTTAGAAGGATTCAGTAGTATTGATTGATCCTGATCCAGGCCCATTTCTGATCTGCCTGGACTTCATGGTTACATAAAAGAAAGACATTTTTCTCCCCAGTAAAGGATTACCTTGTCAAAGGAGTAGAAATTAAGTCCTGCCACCTTCTCTGAGGGGCAGGTTCAAGCCTAAGACCATGGTCTCAAGCAGCAAAACCCCCAGTGTCTCCTAATTTCTCACTGGGTTCTTGGGCTGAAATTGCTTGTGGTTCCCTCAGCTTAGGAATCTCGCTTCACCACTGCTCTCACTACAGCTCAGCTTCTTTCCACTCTCCAGAAGAGCCTGCAGCCTCCCCAACTACCTGAGCTGCAGTTTTCATAGCAGCTGCTTTTGAGGTCGGAACCTCATGGAAGCTGAGGGACGTGATTCTCTCCTTCATGAGCTGGTACAGCCAACGGTTAGTGGATTCATTTTCCAGTGAAGCTGTTTGAGACCAATGGCAGAGCTAACAAGCTTGCCTGTCTCACTCCTATAGAAGAGGTAAAACCTGCTTTTCTGTCCCTCTCTTACCCTAAAGAATGCTAGTCTAGGCTGCTTTTATAATGAAAATGCCCCCCCCGCCCATGCTTTTAAAATTACAATAATAATACATATAGGCTAGGATGGTTTAAGAAAGGGGCTTCTGTGTACCTGCTCCTGTTATTGATGTCCAGAACAAAGCTTCAACCAATAAAAACGTGCTTGCTTTTCCATTTTCGTTAAAAAATTGTGGAATAAAGAGACCGATCTACTTTATTCCTCTAGACATGCTTTAAAGTACAGCTGCCTAGCTTGTGGCAAAAGAGAAGCTTAGCATATGGTGATTTTTACCCCAAAGAAGACTCCTTCCCTGCTGTTTGAGGGTTCTTTTTTCCTTCCCCCAAAACCCAACATTTGATAGCTGTCTAATTCCTGACTGAACAGCACACAGTTGCCTCACACCATACAGTGTGTGACCCAGATACGTAGCTTACTGCTTTGCAAAGCACATTCTCCTGCACTGACAGATAAATCAGTTTCTTGTAGCTGCTTAAAAATAGCAGCTATAGCTGTTGGAGAAGTTCTCTGCAAGTGCAGCCGAAACACGAAATTCTGAGAGTAATCCACCACGCTCTCGACAAGCGAAAGGAGAGCCCGATGCACGTGCTATCACCAACCCCCACATGCAACCCCACTGGCATAGGAACAAAGCTGGAAAATCCTCGAGGTACAGCAAAGGCTGTCAGCAGTGCTAACACGATTAGTTAAGGGGATCTGCTTGTTTTCCTCACGCAGACATGTGAAGCGCTACTATCGTTCAACTTAGGCACTCCTCTTAACTGGGTCATCTCTGCTGTAGGCCCTAAGTAGACATAAAAGCCTTCAATCCATGTTAATGCTGTCAAAGCTAGCCTGATAATCTTGTCACTTTTCCTCAGGTGTCAGCATAATTGGGCTTGGCCAAGAGGTAACTCAGCTACTTGTGTCTATGCCGTAGCTTTCAGCTAAGGATGCTTGTTCCATTTCACTCTCATGCCATGTTCCATCACAGACGAGCCCCTGAAGTAGACCTGAATAGGTAAAAAAGGCTTGCCCAAATGATATTTTTTTCCCATACTGAGAACATTAAAGACCAAACAGAATGATAAATAAGTGAGAAGAAAAGAGTGTCCTTCTACCTAACCTGGCTTAATACAACATTTCTTCTCAGATGTTTCCCCAAACCTTTTGGGACAGGAAGCTCTAAAATACAAGCAAAATTATAAAAGAACTAGTGGTAGTAGAAGTGTCTTTAGAAGCTAGTGAAGCAAGAGGGCCTCAATTGCAATCCTTCACTTAGTCAATATACTGTCTTTATACTATCTGTGAAATGAGTATTGCTTGCTTTTGGGGTGTGGTGGGGGATTTTTTGTTTTTTTTCAGAAGACAAGGGAAGTCTCTAAAAAAATGGAACCTGGTGATGGTGACTGCTTAATATTTGCTACATATCCTTCCTTCTGATGTGAAAATAATAGTTTTTGGTTGTGCATTTTGTGTACCATAAGGCCCATGATGAATGTCTTTAAATCCCAATACGGGCCTCAAGTGACAAACCTGAGCTGTGCAAAAAAAAATCTTCAGAAAGGTGAATTCATCCACTGCAGTAATTAGGTCAGTAAGGTCTATGAGAAGGTAAGCCATTCTCGGTAAGTGTTTAATCACTCAGGATGAGTAGGAATTATATGCACATATACGCACTAAAGAAAAGAACAATACTGTGGTGATTGGTTCCCCTGAAAATATCATATTAGACTCAGACTATCTACCATTTGATTTGATGGATATGTCTTCTAAATTCCAGCATATTTTCCTTGAAGCCTGTGTGCTTGTTTTGGCTGGGATAGAGTTAATTTTCTTTAGAGTGGCTAGTATGGGGCTATGTTTTGGATTTGTGCTGAAAACAGTGTTGATAATACAGAGATGTTTTCATTATTGCTGAGCAGTGCTTACACAGAGTCAAGGCCTTTTCTGATCCTCACACCACCCCACCAGCGAGCAGGCTGGGGGTGCACAAGAAGTTGGGAGGGGACACAGTCGGGACAGCTGACCCCAACTGACCAAAGGGATATTCCATACCATATGACATCATGCTCTGCATATAAAGCTGGGGGAAGAAGAAGGAAGCGGGGGACGTTCTGAGTGATGGCATGTGTCCTCCCAAGTAACAGTTTTGCATGCATGCTTTCCTGGAGATGGCTGAACACCTGCCTGCCACTAGGAAGTAGTGAACGAATTCCTTGTGTTGCTTTGCTTGCGTGTGTGGCTTTTGCTTTTCCTATTAAATTCTCTTCATCCCAACCCACAGGTTTTCTCACTCTTACTCTTCCAATTCTCTCTTCCATGCCACTGGGGGGGGGAGTGAGTGAGTGGCTGTATGGTGCTTAGCTGCCAGCTGCAGTTAAACCACGACAGCCTGTCATATCTTGAATATTCACAGTAAGCTAGTCAAGGTGAGTTAAAGGCAGCAAGAAGAAAATGAAACTCCTTTGACAAGTTAAGTTTTTTGGCTCATGCTGCAGACAGGAGGCCAAGTTCTGATCAGAATAATCTATTCTGACCTTAAAAGCCTTTGGAACAATGTGAAAATACTAGTATACTGTCCTGATTTCATATGGGATAGAGTTAATTTTCTCCCTGGTAGCTGGTATAGTGCTGTGGTTTGGATTTAGCATGACAATAATGCTGATAACACACTGATGTTTTAGTTGTTGCTAAGCAGTGCTTACACTGGTCAAGGACTTTTCAGCTTCCCATGCTCTGCCAGGTGCACAAGAAGCTGGGAGGGGGCACAGCCAGGACAGCTGACCCAAACTGACCAAAGGGCTATTCCACACCATACGATGTCATGCTCAGAGGAGTTGGCCAGGGAGCAGCAATTGTTGCTCAGGGACTGGCTGGGCATCATGTCAGGTCTTTGCTTAAGGTTAAACAACCACTTAAGAATACTGCGGCTACTCAAACCCCTGCAACAGGCACTGCGCATACTCAAACCCTGGCGGTTAAAGGACTGTTGTGGTTTAACCCCAGTCGGCAACTAAGCACCACACAGCCACTTGCTCACCCTCTCCCCTCACTCCCTGGTGGGATGGGGAGACAATTGGGAAAAAGACCTAAAACCCGTGGGTTGAGATAAAGGCAGTTTAATAGGACTGCAGAGGAAGATAAAATAATAATAATGATAAAAATATACAAACCAAGTGATGCAGAATGCAATTGCTCACCACCCACCAACCGATGCCCAGCCAGTCCCCAAGCAGCGATTGCTGCCCCAGGCCAACTCCCCCCAGTTTATCTACTGAGCATGACATCGTATGGTATGGATGATGCAGAATGCAATTGCTCACCACCCACCACCCGATGCCCAGCCAGTCCCCAAGCAGCGATTGCTGCCCCAGGCCAACTCCCCCCAGTTTATCTACTGAGCATGACATCGTATGGTATGGATGATGCAGAATGCAATTGCTCACCACCCACCACCCGATGCCCAGCCAGTCCCCAAGCAGCGATTGCTGCCCCAGGCCAACTCCCCCCAGTTTATCTACTGAGCATGACATCGTATGGTATGGATGATGCAGAATGCAATTGCTCACCACCCACCACCCGATGCCCAGCCAGTCCCCAAGCAGCGATTGCTGCCCCAGGCCAACTCCCCCCAGTTTATCTACTGAGCATGACATCGTATGGTATGGATGATGCAGAATGCAATTGCTCACCACCCACCACCCGATGCCCAGCCAGTCCCCAAGCAGCGATTGCTGCCCCAGGCCAACTCCCCCCAGTTTATCTACTGAGCATGACATCGTATGGTATGGATGATGCAGAATGCAATTGCTCACCACCCACCACCCGATGCCCAGCCAGTCCCCAAGCAGCGATTGCTGCCCCAGGCCAACTCCCCCCAGTTTATCTACTGAGCATGACATCGTATGGTATGGATGATGCAGAATGCAATTGCTCACCACCCACCACCCGATGCCCAGCCAGTCCCCAAGCAGCGATTGCTGCCCCAGGCCAACTCCCCCCAGTTTATCTACTGAGCATGACATCGTATGGTATGGATGATGCAGAATGCAATTGCTCACCACCCACCACCCGATGCCCAGCCAGTCCCCAAGCAGCGATTGCTGCCCCAGGCCAACTCCCCCCAGTTTATCTACTGAGCATGACATCGTATGGTATGGATGATGCAGAATGCAATTGCTCACCACCCACCACCCGATGCCCAGCCAGTCCCCAAGCAGCGATTGCTGCCCCAGGCCAACTCCCCCCAGTTTATCTACTGAGCATGACATCGTATGGTATGGATGATGCAGAATGCAATTGCTCACCACCCACCACCCGATGCCCAGCCAGTCCCCAAGCAGCGATTGCTGCCCCAGGCCAACTCCCCCCAGTTTATCTACTGAGCATGACATCGTATGGTATGGATGATGCAGAATGCAATTGCTCACCACCCACCACCCGATGCCCAGCCAGTCCCCAAGCAGCGATTGCTGCCCCAGGCCAACTCCCCCCAGTTTATCTACTGAGCATGACATCGTATGGTATGGATGATGCAGAATGCAATTGCTCACCACCCACCACCCGATGCCCAGCCAGTCCCCAAGCAGCGATTGCTGCCCCAGGCCAACTCCCCCCAGTTTATCTACTGAGCATGACATCGTATGGTATGGATGATGCAGAATGCAATTGCTCACCACCCACCACCCGATGCCCAGCCAGTCCCCAAGCAGCGATTGCTGCCCCAGGCCAACTCCCCCCAGTTTATCTACTGAGCATGACATCGTATGGTATGGATGATGCAGAATGCAATTGCTCACCACCCACCACCCGATGCCCAGCCAGTCCCCAAGCAGCGATTGCTGCCCCAGGCCAACTCCCCCCAGTTTATCTACTGAGCATGACATCGTATGGTATGGATGATGCAGAATGCAATTGCTCACCACCCACCACCCGATGCCCAGCCAGTCCCCAAGCAGCGATTGCTGCCCCAGGCCAACTCCCCCCAGTTTATCTACTGAGCATGACATCGTATGGTATGGATGATGCAGAATGCAATTGCTCACCACCCACCACCCGATGCCCAGCCAGTCCCCAAGCAGCGATTGCTGCCCCAGGCCAACTCCCCCCAGTTTATCTACTGAGCATGACATCGTATGGTATGGAATAGCCCTTTGGTCAGTTTGGGTCAGCTGTCCTGGCTGTGCCCCCTCCCAGCTTCTTGTGCACCTGGCAGAGCATGGGAAGCTGAAAAAGAAAGTTCTTGACTAGTGTAAGCACTGCTTAGCAACAACTAAAACATCAGTGTTTATCAACATTATTCTCATACTAAATCCAAACCACAGCACTATGCCAGCTACTAGGAAGAAAATTAACTATCCCAACTGAAACCAGGACATATGCCTAGATTTTTCTCCACACTGCCTACTGTCCAGAATGAAAACTTTAAAATGGCTCTCCAACCGTTATGAGCAAGACTTTTTTTACCACTTGCCTGTCCCAGTCATTTTTAAATAAAAACTTAATTAAAAATTGAATAAATATAAGTGAGCATATCCCTTTTTACTTCATACAACAGCAAAAAGTAAGTATTCTTTTAGTTACAGCACACTAGATTATACGACAAATGCCAAAAGAAATGAAATTTTTTTTTCTGTTGCTTTTCATTGAAGATGCCATTGTTTTTTTTAATTATTTTGTATCTTCACACACTGCATAACATTATCCCCAGTTTACTCTTACCAGGGAGATCAGTCAGCAGAACTCATTTGCCCACAGGTACTAATTCTAGTGGCTTGTCCTCCATATCAACAAGGAACAAGCCAGCTCTAGTCTGGAAGCCACAGTAGTGTGGAGTTCAATCCAAATCGAAATGCAGTGTTTCTCATCCAGCTTATGGCAGGGTCAGCCCTGAACTCATGCACTTGTGAAGCTTCCAGATCCCAGCTGATCATCTCCGAGTGTGGGCTGAACAGATGCATGACCGCCTCTGTCACAGGAATACTAACTCACTGAAAATGATGCTCAAGCTACACAGAGGCTGCATATTTGTAGCCTACTTGTGAGTCAGTTCTGCTTGCTGAGAACTGGCATCTTAAGATGGCTTCACAAATACTCCTTTCGGCAGCTCTAGCCTTAAACCTTTCCCTCCCTTGTGTCTCTCATATCATTCATGCTCCAGTAACACCACCCATGTCAGTAACCAGTAGGGTCTGTGGGAGCTGTGCAGTAAGCCTCCAATTAAATTGATACTACTATTTAACACTGGTGCAAGGTGGCCTTAGTGGTATCCAAGCAATAAACCAGAAAGGAGGAAGAGTAATTGCTGAAATTAATTGATGTTAAAAATCCAGGGAGGAGGGGTGTGTATAAAAGTGTGCTCACTCCTGCTATACTGCAAATATACTGTTAGCAGCTAACTTTAACCCCTTTCAGAGCTGTCTCTGAACTCAATAAAAGCAGGTGCAGACCCTTTGAATGCAGGCTAATCACTTCCACAATGAGGATCATCATTTCCAGTATCATTATCAGGACAATTAACAGGAACACCATGGTTGCTAAGATCTTTCACTTCATTTGTGCCAGCATTCATAACACAGTGCTGCTGATGCTCGTTCCTCAACTAGATCAATGCAGGATGGTTATCTGCTCTCAGCTGACAGATTTACCTTTAACTTGCCACTGTAACTACCAGGCATTAAGCCAGCTGCAGATTGTCCATCTTGAAAAGCAAAACCAAACAAAAATACCAACCATTTCATTCAGGATTGTTCCCATACAAGATCATTAAGCTACAAGAATGTCTTTTCTTGTAGCTTCATATTCTGCATGTACAAAATCCAAGAGAACTCCTTTACTGGAATTTTTCTGCTACTTTTGATGAACTGCCAGAACCCACATGCAGAAAGGAGAATGTGTAGTAAGTAACAGTATTTTGCAGGTCTGTAAGTATCTTATACTCAACACTTAGGAACGTACAAAATATTAATAAAAGACAACCTCAGTTTTAATGAAATTATATCAAGAATCTCTTCAATAAAATGGTCTGTCACTATTGACTTCAAATCAACAACTAGCTTTTAGCTAATACATGCTTCATTGATAAGATTTAGTTGTATTCCTGTAAAAGGCAATATTTATTTAATGAAGCCTCGCAATATCTTTTTTGAATCAATAAGTATTCACATTATCCTTAAGATGAAAAAACAAGGCACAGAGTTTCTGTAACTCACTGACTTGTCCTTTATTAACCCATGGCATGGTTACAGGAACCCACACCACACTCGCACTCTATCAATAATCCTCAAAGCTTTCTATTCTACTAACCATTTTCATGCAAATTTAGAGCACTTCAGGAAAGCTAGAGGAAACAGCATTCAAAAAATCTTCAACACACAGGTGAAGCGAGAGACTTAGTTTGGAACCATCTGCCTTGATGCTCTCTGATGACTCAGGAAGTTGCCAGAGTTTTAGAAAGGCAAGAAGCTCTTGCACTTAAATAGGAGGTACTTAAATTTATATTATTCTAAAAGAAAAAGAAAAAAAAAAAAGGAGAAAATGCTGTGCTGCTTGGCACTGTGGTAGATGGTTTATATAGTAATTCATTATGGGTATGTAGAAAATCCACAAATCTTAAAACCTGTGCCAACTTAGGTTAATTTTATCTCTGGGATTCTTATCTAGTAGAAAACCTAGTAGCTGTATCAGTCAGTTTAAAACAAATCTCCTTAAGAAGTGATCATATTTTTTATTTTTCTGCAGCTCTGGAAATGCACATTAACCGCACAACTCCATTATTACTGCAAAGCTTTAATCTCAGTCGTATATTCTGGTTGTTCTCCAATGCTAAACATGCCTCTAGCAAAGCAGATCTCAACTTATTAGCACAGATTTTAATCATTTCTCCTTCCCTTTTCTCTCTCATTTTATTTTTTTATGTTATCCCTTTTCAAGTGCTTTCTTTTTTGGTTAGACATTACATTTAAGTTGATGCAGTACATAAAAACCTGCATTATATCAACTGGCAATAAATACATTTAACTTACAGATTTATTTCTTTACTAGCCATGTGTTCTTCCCCACTCACACTCCAAGGTTTATTGTAATACATCTGGCTAAACAATCTTGGTTTATTTTTCAGTAAAAATATGGATTCTTGCTGACAGCAAAATTTTATTGTAGAGGTATTGGAAAGTAATATCTGTTCACTATAACAAGCTCCCCTGAATCCATGCTATCAACCAGCAACCTGTTATGGGCCATTTGTTTTGTCTTTTTTTTCCCCGCTCTCTCTCTCTTAAGCAAGTGTAATTGGAGCAGGAGCAAAAAGGCATCCTTGAAGGACAGATCTCGAATGGTCAGCCTTCAAAAGTGTTAAGCAGTATACGTTGCCTGTTTGGATGCTATCAGTCAGTGCACCTCAATTCCCTCTTATATGAGAAGACTGCTTGTCTCGCATTTCAACGTCTTTTTGACAGCTGGTGTTTCCTTTCAGGTCTCTGAAAGGAGAATATTGCCTGACCCAATACCCCTGTTCCCATTAACAAAAAAAAAACCATGCGAGCAAGGAGTTCTTCTTTACTAAGACAACTCATCTTGAGCTCAGAAAACATGGGCTACATCTTTTGAACAGGGCTGGATACAACTCCCTTGAAGTAAGCACCAAGTCTCAGAGAAATACACTGATCCAAATTCTTACTTATCCACAGCAGGTTTTATGAGAGAGAGATATTTATATTCCTTACTGAGCATATTGAAATGTAGGAATACATATTTAGCTGATCTGAACTACCACCACAGTAAGAGTTGGAAAGCAAAAGAGCGAGCAAGCAAGCTCAGCCAGGGACAGGGTACCAAGTACACCCAACTCACTGACTCTAATTGTGGTGGTACTTAAAAGAGCAAAGACAGCAGCAGAGACGTTTACTTTAATACATTGCTAGAAAGGGGAAATTGTCATAAACAATTTTTTCTCCATAGCTGCTTAACTTCCCCTAACATTGACAAGACAAATTTGCCCGAAGATCCTCTGAAGAGACAATGTTTGCCCTTAATTACACCTTGTATTTGAGGTAGGTTTTTTCCAATGACAAGAGATAAAAGTAGAAAAAGTCACTTCAGAAAAATAAAACCATAAAATTTTGCACTTTACAATTCCTGATTTATATTAACACAAGGAAGAGAGAAACTTTCTCTATCAACAGGGCTGGAAAGCAAACAAAATTTAAATAAACAAATAAAACGTGAACCTTTCCAGTATGAAGGCTACACACACATTGCTTTGAATCACTCTGAGCTCTCCTTCCTGCGTTCTCCATTTTTAGTTTACTCATATTAATTTTTTATATGAACAGTTTTCTATGTGAGATAGTCATAGCATCCATACTTCTACTAAAATAGAAGATGCCTGTGAACATGTAAAGAATGGTCAGGGAGAAATCTAAGAAGGTTCAAATAATTTTTTTAGGCCTTTGAATTTTTCTCATTGGTAATGTTTTAAGGTTCCAAGACAAATCTGCTTCTGTGTATTACTATTCCACCTAGAACTCCTCTGCCCCATTGGCAGCGCTGATCAGAGTTGAATTTTAATGATATTCCAATGACTTGAATTATTCCTATGCTATTCTTTTTGTCACATTGAACCATTTTTATTTCCCTTGTATCTTTTAAATGTATGAGACTACTATAATAGACAATAGCTGATTCTTAGTCATAACACACAGTTCATCAGTGAATTGACAAGTTACAATTCTACCCACTCAAAGTGGGTGACAGTGGCACTAGCTGTAGTGAAAGTTTAATATATATCTCTGTAGTGTGCCAAATGACCAAAACATGAAGAAGCATTACTGGGCAGAAAACTACCTGCTTGACATCCCCTATTCATAAGCAGTGCTGGAGTGATTCCTGTACTCTATTCCTTCATGTACCGAAAATATGCATGTACCGCTTAAAATGTTAGCGAGTATGAAAGTCGTCCTTCCCTTTTCGCACTCTTCTAGGAATGAGAGCAGTTGAAGTGATGCCTGCACTCCAGTCAACAAATCAGTCACTAGGCCATTGGGAGGGTCCAGTGAGCTCAGTTTTTCGTGGCCCCCAGACACCCATCTGACCTTTATAGGCATGCCAAAACAGATACATAAATCTATTTGGGCACTTACTTCCTAATGATTATTATAAAATAGGATAACTCAACTGTTTTATTTAGCTTGTAGGTTGTTCAGAAATGGCCTGAATCTTCATGCACTATCCAACACCTACTGTAACTGAACTCTTCATTGTCAAGGCCTTCTGTCACCATCCAAATACAAATAAAATAACCACACCTGGCAGAACAAACTGTAGCAGTTGAATTTGGTTGCCACAGCTGGAGTGATTCTGGCCCTCCAGAGCAGCACTTCAACTCACCATACTGTAACTATTCAGTCTTCTTTTCCTTGAGACCATCTCTCTTTTC
>VYZW01017005.1:3437-21364 GCA_013401315.1 Balaeniceps rex | reverse complement strand
AGAAGGCCTCTCCTTTTAATACTGCTTATCGGCTCTTTACTTGGTATTCTGTAGGAAACCTAATTATCCAAAAATTTAATATTATACAGAAAAAAAAATGTTTGTTAAGGGATTGCCAAGAAGAGAGTTGTATTTCTAAGATGACAAACTAAGAAATAATATACCCTTTCCAGAAGTTCCTCCAAAATAAACATGGCCAATGAAGCCACTAGAGAGCTGTGACTTTTTCATTCCAGCTGTTTAGAGAAGAGTTGGAAGATATTAGAGAACATCATCCAGTCACCAAAATCCAAATAGTTTAGCATTTTCCTTTCATAAATAAAGCATAAATAAATATTTGCAATTATTGCGGATAAAATCCTCTCACCTTATTTACAAAATGCCTAGACATTTGAGAAGATATAGATTGACTAAGCAACCTTCACTTATGACTATGTAAAGAGAACTATTCACAAAATGTTGTAGCAAAAGGCAAATGGGTAGTTACCTGTCAGCAATACATAAATGAGCACAACTCTGCTTACAAATTAATCTTGATGCATTAGACTCTGACGGCTGAGTACGAGCCAGGAGACTCCACTGTGCTGACAATGTGTGTATTAAGAAATTCCAAATAAAGTTGCACATGACAAAATTACAATGCAATTACCACAGCCAAGTTTGATTCTTTTGACTCAGTAAAGTAGCAATAGCACTAAACTATGCTATTATTTATCCATAATAACTTACCAAAAAACTTTAACACTATGTTATAAAAATTTACACATCTCAGTTTAAATTGCCAATAACCTCTTCGTCCTGCGCCCTCAGTGCAAGTGCAAAAAGCTCACTTGACCCTAGAAACGTCTTAATGCCTTTCTTGTCTAAGTCCCCCTATGTAAAATTTCTTGTGGCTTGAAATCCTTTTGGCTTAACATGGACCACAATATTGCAATGTTGGATGCTGATCTGCTAACTTAACTGCAGTAGGATTGACAGAGCAGGGAAATCTGTTTCCAAACTTCTTGTCTTGTGCAAGAGGACCTAATCTCAGCACTAAATGAAAACTCACAACAAGGAGCAATGTGTGCACCTAACTACAGTAGATCTTCAGCAGGCAAGCATTTGCACCTAACAACACAAATAAGAATGAACTGCAGTTCGGAAAATGGAGCAGCTGGAGTTGCAGTTTATATGTCTTTCAGAGCTGTAAAGTTTAAGTGAACAAGACTAGTACCTACTTATAAGAGAAGTGAATTCCTTCCTTATCTGATCAAATTTGAAATCACATTATTCGTACCCTAGCCCCTGACGTACTGGGAATTATGGGTTGCAACTCTCACGCTGTCTTCTGAAGGTGCTCCACCATGCATAAAAGATGCCAATTACATCAGAGATCAGAATTTGCTTTTCCTCAGGCCCCTTCTTGGGTCTCAGAACAGCATGGTGACATCTCTGCTTTCCCATGAGGCAACACTTCTGCATTACCTCCCTTACACATGGACACTGCGGGCAGGTGCAGTTTTTGCTGTTCAAAAAACTTACACTTTTCCTCAACTTTTCATACTGGCTAACTTATGCAACTCCCTACCCAGTAAGCTGTCTTGGTGAATTCCTTGGGGTCTACTTCTCCTTGTACTTTGCAGACATAGCAAAGGTGACACAGGTGTCACTAGGATAGATGATGACTGCCAATTAGCCTTTCTATATTGAATCAAACCCCACTTTTAAAGTATATTAAGGTGTCTGAAATTAGGATTCTCCATCACTAAATACTAATAATGGACAACATGAAAAAACTAGCGTTTCAAACTTTAAATCAATGTGCAATTAATGCTAGAGAGATTTAACTTCTTAGGTGAAGGGAACAAACACACTACACTTCATTAATAAACCATATTTACTTCCAGCAGTTATATTTGTATGCCTAAGACTAAAGCACAGCTTTTAAAGGACATCATGTAACTTGTGCCCCATCTTGCCTACAGAGAACTCAGCGGGACACCACCACCACCTTCAGCAGAGATAAGAGGCTGAACAGATTCCATCATGCGCTTTGGGAAAGGAATTTAATTCTTGAGGATTTTCCACCTGACACTTTTTATCAAGGAAAAAACTTACTATGTCTGAAAATGAACAAACCCCAATACTGACTCAAAATCACACCTCATTGAAAAGATAAAGGTATTGTAAAAAAAATTGTGGAAGGACCAGGAGGTGAGAAAAAGAAGAGGAAGAAGTTTCAGTAATCACAGTAAAATCCATATTGAGCTTCCTCTATGGATGTTTTACTGCTATCCAGAAGAGAAAGGACACTTTTTAGAAACACTGAAGAAAAAGAAAGAATCATATTTGCACACAGTGGATGTAAGGATTCAAATTTGCTTTCAAAGTTAAAAGGATACTGGGGAATATTTTTCCCAGCAATATTTGCTTTTGTCTACCTTTGATGTAATGAATTACAACATGGTTACTTTTATGCTATGCCTGGGATGAAATTTCAAAACATGGACGGGTAAAAGTGAATTGCATAAAAATAGGAACAGAGTAATTACAAAATTAGGTTTCAGCAACAGGAACATAAATGGGAATTGTTATTATTAGAATAACAGCAGATACAATAATACAAACTACACACTGAAACTGATCGTCAGTGAAGGCATGCAATGGTTCCATCAACTGTACAGATTTGCCAACAAAGGAAAAACATATTTAAGGGTGAGCTCTATCAAACAGATTTTTCTGATCAGTAATGGATATTAATCTGTCCATCAGTTTTAAAGAGTAAAAGTTTTGTGTCATTCTTTTTTGTAAACAAAATTCCTAAGTAACTATACCAAACCAAGAGCTGGCCAAATTACATTTAGAACTAATAACAGAAAAAAATCACTGATACAAAGGAAAAGAGTGATTCCATCAGCCTTTCTCAGCAAAGTAATAATCCTTTATGATACTTGTGAATTTTTAAAGTTTTAACTCTACTTCAATCTGAAAACTCACTTGAACTCTTCTAAGTCCCAATTTACATACACCGTGACAGAAACACACTAAGTTTTTCTCTCTCAGTATTGCGGTGCTGCAGGATTTTTCACATCTGTTCACCGCCTCATTTATTTTGAAGCACTGACAGCCTTGAGTAAGTAACACTGTGGCTGCTGATCCTCCAAGCTGCAAGGGTGCATCCACATGGGATGGCTCTCGGGCTGATGGCCACTGCCTGTGCAGCTGCCTGCAGCCACGGAGCCATGCCATTTGCCTCTGATCTGACAGGCAATGAACAACTGCCATTCCCATGCTGAACCCTGAAGAGGCTAGAAAGCAGACTAGGTTGTGATGAACAACACGCTGCTTTGCCTTCTAGCACAACCAATGATAAGATGGTGGAGATAGTCTGAATTTCTTGTCTTGTAAGTCCTCGGGTCATCTAATGGAACGCAACAAATGAGTATGGTGGTGGTCAGGGACTAAAATGGATGTAAACTACTACTGTCGCTGATGCCCCTCCTACATTTTTTACACATCGCTGCACCAATGCCTGGAACAGAGCTTTGCTGGACTCTCCATCTGTCCAAAGCAGCAGGAGCTGTGAATCTTGCCTCAGCGGGAAGTTGATCACCGAACACATTACAAGTTCTTCTCCTTCTGAAAACTGCAGGAGGGAGCCTTGCCAAGCCTGGAGATTTTAGTTCATTTAGGGCTCATGTAGCCATGTTTTGTTCCATTTTCTCTTTAGTTCACATGAATTTTCATCTTTCACAGCTTGGCTTCAACTCCAAGTCCAAATGAATCTCCACAATGTGAATCAACTTTCAAACCTCCAACTTTTGCAAGGTATATGTCATACTCGCCTGCAATTCTACTCTGTGCCCGGTTTGTTAACTACTGCAAACGTCAAGGCAGTCTCATTATGAGGAATTTATATGGCTCTAAAGATGATTTTCCTCTCATTGCTCATTCCAGTGTCCACTAAAGGGTAGCAGCAGACTAGACCATGCTGACTGAGATGGCAAGCTACCCTCCATGATTATTCGATTTTGAAATAAAAGGCCTATACCTTACAAATACTAAGCCTTGAAATAAGGTATTTTCCAATTGGACTAGTACCTGAAACAGGAAAAAAAAAAAGGTCCTGTGACTTGGCTTTTGGGATCTTTGTTGAGCCTACTGTAGCTGTAAATTGTTCTTTTCATATATTTATAATCATTAGTGCTTTTATTGAAAGTGTTTTTCAATACTTTTAAGGGACTTTTTTGGTCATAATAACCGGTGATTTGTTTTCAGCTTGCTTCTACTGGCTACAGTCTGGCTTTTATTTCTTTTATAGTACCAATTCCTTATCTGCAAATTATTTTTCATTTCTGTGAGGATGTAAAAAAAGAATGTACATTATTGACCAGACCAGGAACTTAAGAGCTATAGAGGCTACTTTGAGAATAATGGTGTGCTGTAATTTTTCTTTTAAGGCTTAGAAATGCTGAAATATGCATTGTCATAGGCTTTGCCATGCATAAAAATGCACATAAAATTTCTTCCAACACAGGAACAGTGGATTATATTTATAAGATAAGTATTTGTTCTCCTCTACTTTTTGTGAAGGTCTATGCTTCTATGTTACTGAAAAGGTAGGGTTGTGTTGCTCCCTCAGCAGGAAGAACATACAGGTGGAAGACAGGTAGGAGAAGGAATCCCTGACCCCAATGCAACCTACCTGCCTCTTTACTGAGGGTAATTGAGGAGCACCCTGAGGCAAGAATGATACAATGCCTGAGGAAAGCAGATCAGTAGCTTTAAGTAAGAAAACATAGCAAGAAGGTCACCACAACAAGGTGGTTCAAGCTAAAATGAGCTGTTACAAAGTCAGGTTGTAGATGCCTGAATATAGGGTTGAGTTCATATTGTAGTTATTGACATCATCCAAAAGCTACTATTGCACTAGATGACTCATGTAGTAAGGAGACAATTAAATGTGTAAAATATGGCTGATGGGTCCTAAGGGCTTGTCTGTCAGTTTCTGTCAGGTGTCTGAATGAAGATTGTATCCTCTACTGCCTAATCAAAGTAAGATATCAAGAAATGAATTTTCAAAGGGAGACATTGCTGTATAGTACAACTGCAGCAAGATGAAAATGCACCCAAAGGCTGAGGACTTTATTTCAACATCAAACACTGAGAGATCAGTCTCATTTTCCTATTGTGTCGAACGGAAGAACTACAATTCTGATCTGTTGAGCCTAATTTTGCACACCTTTGTGTCTTACATGGGATGCCTAGACAAAGAAGGTCTGTAGTGGAAGGGACAGAGAGAGCTTTGCTGTTTGAAGACTCAATATTAGAAATGTTAGAGTTTGATTAATATTTCTCACTAGGTCATTGAAATGCCTGGGAGAACATTTCAATGTTAACAATGTGTTCTGTCATTTCTATAACATTCTCCACCACTTTGAAGTTTCATACCAATACACTACACAGAAATGCTAGCCAGACAATATTCCCATAACGGTGTAGCCTCAGCAAACCTCATCAGTTTCAGCAAGAGATTCAAGACAGGTTTTGTCCAATGTAAATATTGAAATTGTGTTCCATCCATGATAAGCTGAAATAGTTAAAAATGTATATAAAGCATCACCCTTACTACTGATCCATTTAGCCTGTCTTTCAGCATTTATTTAACCTCTTAAATAATTTCTGGGTTTATTCTTATAGCGTGTTCAAAAAATGACAAATTACTTAGATTGAGTTGAATTACATGGGTTAAAGTCACATTTAACATGTAAAGGTTTTCCCTCTTGCACTTTCAAAATATATTTCTAATATGTTTCTGTTGTAAGATACTTCTGTAATCCACGGAGGTCATAAATCAAGTATTACCATTAACTTTTTGTTAAGTTGATACATTTGTTTTAGGCACAAAAATTTTTCCATTCTTCCTTTTGTCTGAGATTAACCACACATTATTCCCTAAACCAGCAGGGACATCATATGAATGATAAGTTAACTCACCTGAGTACATTTTAAAAAGTGAATTAATTTCTCTAAGGGTAATATTGATGTATACATATACCTACACACACATATACACACATACCTATAAAATCTCCTGAATTTTTCCACGCAAGTCCTGAACTTGTCATCTAAATAATGACAAACAGGAATGTATATATTTACTGATTTTTTATTCGTTGTGTTCTTGGCAAATGAGCTGAGTATTCTAGCTTTTAAATTTTATGATCTTTGAAGAGAAACAAACCAACAAAAATACAAAAATTAAAGTAAATTCTTGTCTTTGCCTTAAACATGAATTAAAGAACAGTTTCTACTCTCTTGATTAGACTATGACTTGATTAACATTTTTAACTGGTGTTAAGTCTTGATGTCATGCACAGGCTCTGTCCCCTGCCATTCCTTTGTACCAGCCCAGTATGTGTGTGTCCATGAAGTTCACCGGATCAAAGAACTGATCTGGTTCATTAATTACTTTTTTTATTTCCTGGGCCAGTTTTTGCTGGGATAACAAAGGAAACAGGTAAAATGGCAGCCCAGAATGAGCAGCCACAAAAGCAGTAAGATGGGCAAAGAAAAGCTGAAGAAAGGCTCCTTCAGGTAGCAGCAGGGCTGGTTTATGTCAATTTTCAAGGAATTGTTACAGTGTGATGCAATGAAAAACAGGGGTAGGGGCTTTTTGTCCCAATTCCCTGACAAAAATAGAATATCTGTTTGGAAATTTCTGGAATTTGAAGCCAATTACAAGAGCTTACCTATTTAATAAATTGGAAAGAGAGCAATAGGAAGCCTGTCTTGATTCAGTTTAAGGTCATAATCTACAGGTCATCTAGAAATCTCTCAGGTTTAGCACATGCCCTAACAGAATTTCCAGAACATACTGACAAGATGAATGAAAATGGAACAGAAACTCCAATATGAAAAAGTAAATTATTTTTTGTACCAATTAATGTGTATCTTCTTCTTTTGCAGATGATTATAATAACGTTAATTCAAATACAGGAGTCTGTATTTCTAGAAACTACAACCCTTTCTATAGTTCAATTTTTTCCTAATGAAAGCTGAAAACCTGAATCAACTGTTTAAACATGAAAGGTTGGTAGATATCAACATAAATCATTGACATCTTGAACTATAGAGCAATTTCAAGAACGCAAAAGAAAAATTAGTATGTTTAGCCAGTTTTGTTTTACAGAAATTTGCTACATTTTATATAACACAAGTATTTCAGATCATAAAACTGTCAGATATCCAAAACAATCAAGGATATGCTTAAAACCAAACTTCACATTGGATTATTCACAGAATTAGTCAAACTGATATTTTGAGCCATAGGGAAAGTTATGTTCTCCGGAATCTCATTTAAAGAGATTTTAATAGTAATCAGCAATTTAGCGAACACAAGTCCATGTTGATTCCTGTCAAGTAAAGTGTTTCACAGTGGCTCACTACAAGCTTTAAGCTGCAACATATTGCCAACTGGAGGTGCATAAAAAATCTCATGCCTTTAAACCTAGGCTCCCCAGTAAGGTACTCTGGAAATGAGGTATGGTTGTAGTGGGATCATGTTTACAACAACAGTCCAGTGCTTAACAGCTTAATTTTAACAGGGTATTTTCATGAGCCAAATTCACCAGAAAGCCTGTTACCAGGTTTATTAATTTAAGAAAATGCTTAAGTTCTGATTCCTACCCATATTTTGAAAACACAGACTTCTTGGAAGACAAATTTTAGCCAGATGTAAAGCTTCCCCCTGAAAACATAGTTTTTAACTGTTTCATAAATTGTTTTATTTTGCCTGTGCACTTTTTATGCCCTCATCCTATGATGTTTGTTTTGTGTAGGGTTTTTCTGAACCGTGAACCCTGATGAGTCAGGGCTGGTAAGAGCTGGAGCTGGGGATGACAGATACCCAAGACTCACTGAAGACTGTGAGCATCAAGCAAAGGAGCTCAAAGGACAAGCACCTGATGCCAAAAAGTCCCAACAAGTGAGGACACTGCCTTGAAAACACACTTATAAGTGAAATACAGAAGACACCAAAAAAAGCAACATAGTCTCTTCAAAAAATACTGTGAAACTCATTATTTCTCCTGTGCTACAAATCATGCAAGTTGCAGACGTCCTCTATTTGTGGGAACAATTTTGAAAGAAAGAAAAATCTAAAATCACAGCACATCAGAATGCTTTGGATGACACCATCTAGCCTGGGAGTATAAGGCTGCATGTAAGTAGAAGTCTTGAAAGTCTCTTTATGCCTAGATCAGTCAGATCTTTAGGTAATTTTTAAGTAAAAATGACACTGAAAGAAGGGGCATTTTCATTTAAATAAAAAAATGCCACTTTGATTTCCACAGAGAGGAAAGCAGAAGACAACCAAGTGCAGCATAAACACATTAGTGCACTAAAACATAAACACAGGAAACAAATTAAAATAATGTGAAGGTACACACATTACATACAGCAGGATTTCTGACATGCTAGACAAATTAATTGGTGCACCTGCTCTGAATGCAGTCCTCCTACATATGGGCACGTTGAATACACAGAAAAGGAGGTGAAGGGGCCATAGCATATGTAAAAAATATTTACGGTGACTAATTTGATCTATATTTTTAAAGAAAAAGCATGAGAAAATTTGCCATATGCTTTAATGGCAGCAACTCTTGGCAATCAGCAAAATACAGCTCCAAAATGCACAATGGTGAAATTGTAATGTGTCCACTGTATAGTACCATCTGCTAGATAAAAAAAAAGTGATCAAAAATTACCTGTGGAACTCCTCACAAATTATTGCAATTCACAATCCATGTTGCTCATGGGAGATTTTAACAATACAGATTCGTAGTGAATAATGCAAACAGTCTGGCACTGATGAAAGTGGCTCCCTGTTGCCTGCAAGAGAATTTTGTGATCCAGAAAGCAAAAACTTCAACCCCAGGAGAATCTCTCTTGGAAGCAGTACTTATTTATAGGGACCCCAATAGTAAGGAAAGCTGTGATGGAGGTGAACGTAACTGATAGCTTGTGTTCAGCCCAGAAGCAAGAAACACATTCGGAGAGTGCAAGAACAGAAGGAGATGCAGCTGCACCAAGGAAATGCTGAGGCCTTAAGAAATCTGGAAAGTAATATGGAATTAATATAGTTTAGCTTTTGCTTTCAGAGGATGGGAAAAGGTGCTCTCTTTCCATTCTGTGTTTACTAAACATCTGCAGGCAAATTTTGTAAATACCAGATGCTCAGTGAAGTATCTCTTAACAGGTTGATAAGCTTATTCCAGAACAATTTAATATGTTTTGAAGCTATCAGTGCTCTTGCACTCCACATTACTTTGACTTTGTCTGCTCCTGTGCTTTCCAGCAATGGGAAGCAGCTGGTTTAATGATGACGTTTATGCCTGAATGGCTAAAGATAGCAGCAGCTAGTAAGAAAGAAAGAAGACTGAATTTAAGTCTCTTCAGAAAAAATAACCCAAAAGTTTAGGCCAGTGCTTCAAAATGAGAAGGATATGTAAATAAAACAGAAGGAGGCCCCAGAGGAGCAGAAGCATTGTTTTGCGTGTGAAGCACATCAGCTGGCTAGGAGATCACCTCCATGTTATCTGAGAACTTTCCTTCATGACTGAACCCTTAGAAAGCAACTCCAAACCTCATCCATGCCAGAAGGAGACTCAGAAGATGGACAAGGTGGTCCAAATACGGTTCCAAGCTCATTAGGTATTTTAGTACTATTTTAGTACTCAGTTTCAGACAAGCCTTTCCATGGGTGGACTGTTCGGTGGATAAGGAACAGGTTGGATGGTCGCATCCAGAGGGTAGTGGTCAACGGCTCGATGTCCAAATGGAGACTGGTAACAAGTGGTGCTCCTCAGGGGTCCGTACTGGGACCAGTGCTGTTTAATATTTTCATCAATGACATGGACAGCGAGATCGAGTGCACCCTCAGTAAGTTTGCAGATGACACCAAGCTGAGTGGTGCAGTTGACATGCCTGAGGGACGGGATGTCATCCAGAGGGACCTGGACAGGCTGGAGAGGTGGGCCTGTGCAAACCTCATGAGGTTCAACAAGGCCAAGTGCAAGGTCCTGCACCTGGGTCGGGGCAACCCCCGATATCAATACAGGCTGGGGGATGAGGGGATTGAGAGCAGCCCTGCGCAGAAGGACTTGGGGGTACTGGTGGATGAAAAGCTGGACATGAGCCANATTAGCTAAGAGAAATTAATTATGGTGGAATTAAATGATGGAATTAAAAAAAGAGAGAATCTCACTTCAGCTGCACTAGTTATTAGCAAAGGCTCTTGGGATTAGTCAGAAGGATTTTGGGTGAGTGTCCCACAAGGCTCGCAGGACCTGGGTGTAGTACAACAGTTGTCTCACACCTGGAAAGTCCTACACATGGGATAAAATGGAAGGGAATTATGTAGGAGATTAGCTAAGAGAAATTAATTATGGTGGAATTAAATGATGGAATTAAAAAAAGAGAGAATCTCACTTCAGCTGCACTAGTTATTAGCAAAGGCTCTTGGGATTAGTCAGAAGGATTTTGGGTGAGTGTCCCACAAGGCTCGCAGGACCTGGGTGTAGTACAACAGTTGTCTCACACCTGGAAAGTCCTACACATGGGATAAAATGGAAGGGAATTATGTAGGAGATTAGCTAAGAGAAATTAATTATGGTGGAATTAAATGATGGAATTAAAAAAAGAGAGAATCTCACTTCAGCTGCACTAGTTATTAGCAAAGGCTCTTGGGATTAGTCAGAAGGATTTTGGGTGAGTGTCCCACAAGGCTCGCAGGACCTGGGTGTAGTACAACAGTTGTCTCACACCTGGAAAGTCCTACACATGGGATAAAATGGAAGGGAATTATGTAGGAGATTAGCTAAGAGAAATTAATTATGGTGGAATTAAATGATGGAATTAAAAAAAGAGAGAATCTCACTTCAGCTGCACTAGTTATTAGCAAAGGCTCTTGGGATTAGTCAGAAGGATTTTGGGTGAGTGTCCCACAAGGCTCGCAGGACCTGGGTGTAGTACAACAGTTGTCTCACACCTGGAAAGTCCTACACATGGGATAAAATGGAAGGGAATTATGTAGGAGATTAGCTAAGAGAAATTAATTATGGTGGAATTAAATGATGGAATTAAAAAAAGAGAGAAAACTTAGTGGGAGCATTAGGAAAAACAGTCTGACATAAACTCCTTCAAGCTGATGAATAACATGACAAGTCATTATTACAAAGCATTGGTATCTGGGATATACCAAACTAGATATACTATTAGAAAATGCATCCTGGAGAACAAGCTTGCAATGACAGGAGAACCGACTGCATGATGTATTTTTGCCTTTTTTATTCTTGATCTAGGATATTTCACATATTCTGTGATGTGGATTACCAATCTTTGAGTTTTGTGAGGTAATTCTGAGACAGCAGTCAGTAATTTACATAATTAGTGTAACAGTATTTAATTATATGATTACCATAAATATGTGTAAAACTCTAATGGCATAATTAGAATGTGTAATTACTACTTGTAATTACACAATTAGGTATGATGACATAACTAAACTTCTCATGAAAAAAAAGGACACTCACAAGCTCAGCTATAGGAACTGATAGAGTGCACAATTATATTGGTGGTATAAAAAGAAAAGTTACCATTTTAATGCTAGCTGTGCTAAAGCTAGCTCAAAAGTAGATGAATGCTAAAATTTTGTGAAATGTGCCATACTAGAAAAATGTGTTGACTTTCCTGAACAGGCGTAGTTCAAAGATTATAGTCAGTACAAACATTACTCCCACCCTTAATTATCTGTCATTTATGAATAACTCTTCATACACTTAGCTTAATAACATGAGTATAAAGAGTGGTATAAAGGAAGTATTCAAATATCTACATTGTGTAGCATTTTCTAATTACTGATTTAAGTAATATATTACTTTTCTCTTAAGTCTTCAAAGCACATCTAATTTCACTCTCCTCCCACGATACCTTCCTGCAGACACCAGACTGGTCGTACCTCTATATGTGGGTCCCTACCCAGAGAAAGTACAGAAATGAAACTTTTTACCACTGCACTCCAGCGCTGCATTGCCATGCCCCCCCATTTACCACACCATAGAATCATAGAATGGTTTGGGTTGGAAGAGACCTTCAAAGATCATTTAATTCCAACCCCCCTGCCACGGGCAGGGACACCTTCCACTAGACCAGGTTGCTCAAAGCCTCCTCCAACCTGACCTTGAACACTTCCAGGGATGGGGCATCCACAGCTTCTCTGGGCAACCTGTGCCAGTGTCTCGCCAGCCTCACAGTAAAGAACTTCCTCATAATACATAATCTAAACCTACCCTCTTTCAGTTTATAACCTTTTCCCCTCATCCTGATAATGATCCTGTCCCTCTCCATCTTTCCTGTAGGTTCCCTTTAAGTACTGAAAGGCAGCTATAATGTCTTCCCGTAGCTTTCTCTTCTCTAGGCTAAACAACCCCAGCTCTCTCAGCCTGTACACACTTTGCAGCTGACAAATTAATAGTTACTGCAAAGCCCATTTTAAAACTCACTGTCCTTGATCTCTACACCAAAGCAATTTGACTGTTGTATAGAGCCTTATCATAATTATAAAAATTCTTTAACACTCAACAGAATTATCCTTTCAAATAACTTCTCTATGGGCTAGACAATGGAGTCCTGGGTCACAGTTGTCAGCATTTATCTACAGAAGCATCTCCAGAACGATCATTTGACTAGGTGATTGGCTTACCAGTGAAAATCCCCAAAGTATGACCCAGAAAGACAGACTGTAGGTAGCATATTTTGCAATTCAGTAATGTTTTACTGACATTAGCAGCATTCTTTCACTATCTCAATATACTGCAAATTTCTATTTTTTGTGCATATATACTTTCTGTTATATGCTCTCCAAAATAAAAAATATGTATGTGTATATATATACACACACACATAAAACCAAATCCAGTATAGTATATAATATATACAACTTCACACACAAAGTTTATTTTTACATATAATTACATATACTTCTATAAAAAGAAAAAGACACACGAAATAACAGATGATGATCCAGGAAATGCAATGATCACTTCAAGTAATAGCTCTGACTACCCCATTTCTAGCAAAACAGGAGATTGTTTTTATGTGATTTATAATCTGAGCAATGTTCATGATGCAGCCAAAAAAACAGAAGGGATAAACTCTGAAGAGATGGATGAGATTCCTGGTAGAATTCCAAGTGTGAATTCAATTGCACCTTATAAGGAAATATATGAAGTGATTCACCAGCAACTTTTATAGAAAACTTTAATAGAAGTACATTTTTTACAAATTCTTTCAGGTAGCCATATAGGGGTCTAAAATTTCTCAAAGCAAATCTTAATCTTTGATTTCTTTCTAGAATTATATACACATTATGTTGGACACCTCAAATCTTTTGCCTGTTGCATTAATAAATCTGGGAATTCACTGAGGCTACTTCAAAAAATTCCCAGCTTGTCATTTGTGGTTATTGGTCCATGTTGTTTTCTTCTCCATTCTTTCCCATTCTTGCATTTTGTACCATAGTAGTTTATTCTAGTTTTGTTATTTTGGTCTTCAAGATTACCTAGTCTTTCATATGTAAAGAACTCCTTTGCAGTAACAGCTTTAGGTATCAGACCTTCTTAGTGCATTCATAGTCAATGTTATTGTTAAAATCATGTGAAATTGTTCCCAGGGCAGATCCTGAAGGAACTCCACTAATGACTTCTCTGTAAGCCAGTGATCCAACTTTCAGAGACTGGAGACATGTCAGAAAAAGTAACGTATATTTTTGCCCTGCTCTTACACTTGTTGATATCTGCTAATAATTAGTCATTATAGACAGGATAGTTGGCAAGATGAACCCCTAGCCTGAATCAGTTTTTGTATTTTTCTACTTTATGCTATTTACTCCTTCCTGTTTGACTCTTAGATAATAATTTTGCATTTTGCAAATGTTTCCATCATATTAGATGTTTTACTTGAATGCATGACAGATTTTGTCTCTTAAATTTCCTCCATTTTGAAAAGATGGTTATTTTGAGCATTATTTATTTGTAGACTAGAGAAATATTTCCATAGTATACTACAGTTGTTGCTGCAAAAGGAGATACTTATTTATTTTATTTAAAAAAATATATGTAAAAACCTGCAATACTTACTCTGTTGGCAGTTTCTTCCCATAAATTCCCCTGGACATTCACAGGAATAGTTGGCAACGAGATCTGTACATATTCCACCATTCTTGCAGGGTTCAGCTTCACATTCATTTACATCTGCAGGAAGCACACAAGATAATGTCAGGATTAGCAAAGAGAAATTGTAAAAGCAATAAGCACATGTTTTAAAGCACTAAAACACAACGTATTTATATAATTGACATTAGAAGACACACATTCTTTTTCCCAGCAAGCATACTCAGTAAAGGATGCGATTAAACAGGGTGTACTTTAGGAAAAAAACAAAGCAATCTCATATAAATTTATCTAGTTTCATATACCTACTAGAGTTTTGCTATGTCCCGTCACACAACAGAATTTGAAGTTTTGCTCAGGAATTTTCACTGTAACTTCCAAAGGACATGAGGGCCACAAGTCACAGTTTGGTCTTAAATAAACAAATTCAATTAGTTCTAACAGAGTACTCATTAGCGATCCTTGCAACTTCAAGAAATGTAGCTACTTCTTTATCAACAGATGCCAGTTAAGAATGTCTCTCAGTTCATCTTAATTCATTAAACATATAATTGACAAGGTTGTTTAACCATCTAAAAAATTTCCTTTCTGTGCATGAGTTAGTGGGCAAATTAAAACTAATAGATTGATCTAGAAGCTTGCAAATCTTATTAAATTCAAAAGACAGAAAAGGTGGTTAACTTCATTTGATTCTCCCTTTCCCTGTACACTTTGTCAAATGCTGCAAGAGTAATACTCCCCTGTGTTTTTCAGTGTAGTAACCTTCAAGTATAATATCAGATTCTTTTTCTCAAATGCGATATAGTATTTTTCAGTCATCGTAAATAGGCAGAGGAAGGATAATGATATCTCATAATTAAAATTCTCCATCTCTGCATTTACGTTTATTCTGTATGGAGTAGAAATGTTGCATGGATTTTATACATCATTGTCTCAAAGGGCTGCATCAATGCACACAGTTAAATATTTAAAAGTCGGTAGCCCACACTAACTTCATTAAGAGTTGATGTCCTGTTGCATTAGACACTGTAAACGGCAAACAGAAAAGCAGTCTTTAGCTTGTACTACAATTTTACTTCACTCAGTTTTGCTTAAGTGCACGTTCATTTTGGATACAGGTGCCGATAGAGCGCACATGAATAAGTTCAAATGAGAAGACACTTAACAAAGATGAACTAGTTGCATTCATTGGTGGCTGTAATGCCCAATGAATTGAAGTGATAGTCCTCACTGTTGTGTTGAATCTGCTTCTGTCCCTAAAATGCAAACCTGGTTTGCACCAGCATATGAAAACTAAAGAAGATGCTACATAAATGTCTAAACCTGATGCGGTAAGGCTTGTGCCTCATGAAGTTCAACAAGGGGAAGCGCAAAGCCCTGCTTCTGCCCCTGGGGAGAACAGCCACATGCACCAGTACACACTGGGGGGCCAACCAGCTCGAAAGCAGCTTGGCAGAGAAGGACCTGGGGGTCCTGGTGGACAAGTTGACCACGAGACAGCAATGCACCCTCATGGCAAAGAAGATCAACAATGTCCTGGGGAGCGTTAGGCAGAGCATTGTCAGCAGGTTGTGGGAGGTGATCCTTCCTCTCTACTCAGCACTGGGGAGGCCATACCTAGAGTGCTGCATCTGATTCCTGGCTTTCCAGTATGAAAGAGACATGGACATACTGGAGAGAGTCCAACAAACGGCCACTAAGATGATTAAGGGACTGAAGCACCTCGCCTATGAGGAAAGGCTGAGAGAGCAGCACTGTTTAGCTTAAAGAAAAGGAGGGTCAGCAGGAAACTCATCAATGTATATAAATACCTGAAGGGAGGGTGCAAAGAAGATGGAGCCAGACTCTCTTCAGTGGTGCCCAGTGGCAGGACAAGAGGCAATGGTCACAAACTGAAACACAGGACCTTCCATCTCAACATCAGAAAACACTTTTTTACCGTGAAGGTGACTGAGCAGTGGCACGGGTTACCCAGGGCATTTGTGGAGTCTCTGTCCTTGGAGATATTCAAAACCCATTTGGATATAGTCCTGGGCAACCAGCTCTGGGTGGCCCTGCTTGAGCAGTAGGGCGTGGACCAGGTGAACTGCAGAGGTCCCTTCCACCCTCAACCCTTCTGTGATTCTGTGATAATCTTCCTGCTGCTGTGAACAGAACTGCTGGGACAGACCTTCAGCTAAATGTGGAGGCTAGTTTCAGTTCTCTGAACCAGAAAAATTTCAGATTTTTATACCAAAATTGATGATGGTTACTGATCTCTGAGCATCTTTTTAATCCTTTGTGTCTTACTATTTGTTGCCTATAAAGATATCACATACTGGACTAATAAAAATTCACAGGGTTAGATGAACTTCTGTCTATTAAAGAGGAAGAAGAGGAGTAATATTTTAGTGTGAGAGGAAAAAAACCTGCCAAGGGAAATGACCAAAGAACAGACCTGTTCAATTCTAAATTAAATTCTTTATATGTATTTATAAAATTTAACAAGATTCTTCAGCTCCCTATTTGCCTTTTTAAGCAAAGCCCATTAACCTTACGTTTTCATCAGGATATTCATCATTTTAATACAGGCTAACACATTTGTGTGAAAAAAAAATCAAGGTCACTGTGAACTAAAAAACATTAAGTGAACATATGAACTATCTCTTACTTGGTGAAATAAAGGTAGTAATTTATCCTCTTAAAAGCTTTTCTGTGTAAAGATAATATCTTCTCCAGATATTTAAATTTTTCTAATTTGCCATTCATATTGAAATATGTAGGAAAAAATGCACAACTTTCCAGAATATTTTATATTGTCTATGCGATGATGTAGAAAACAAACTGAACCTTAAGTACCAGATACTTTTAAAGCAATCCTCATATTCTATCCTTATGGAGCAATTAGCAATGATCAGTGCAAAAAGGTGGAAGTTTTTTATTATTATCTTTGTAACTTGGATCCTACAGTGATTTTTTCCCAGCAATTGGAGAATCTTTAGTCCCATCAGTTCAAACAAATATGTCATATTTGCTGAATGAGAAGAGACTAGCACATTGTAGCATCATGTTTGATACCAGAACAGACATTTAGTTGGAAAGATAATGAACTGAACTGTGTTAAAGAAAGAAGCATAAGTTCCACAGAATTATTTACCTCACTATTCATTATTTCATTTGATTGAATGTGCAGATATAGCACATTTAAATAAAAGTGGTTCCTGAAAATTGTGGTCAGATTTTGTTCAAATTTCTAGATGCCAATTATGACACTAAACTTCACACCAGCTGGTGTGTTTCTTTCTTCTGAAATACATACATCCTTTTTAAACCTTGTCATATTGTCATGATTAGAAGTAAATTTGAACAGAAATTTTAAAATGCCAGAGTTTCTGGAGTAGTTGCGCCAAAGACAATAAAGGCTCCTAAAAAAAAGCTCTCTGTATGTTGTCAGATATGAATTCTTCACTGACTATGCAATCAACCTACCTACACGAGAAGGATGTGCTTTTAATGTAAATTAACTCATTCAAAGTAAAATCACTGTATGCACTGCAGTAACTAAAACACAGATAGCTGGGTACTACAAGAGAATTCAGTGTTCCTCAGAGAGTGACCTAATAAGGCTATTTAAATACTGAGTGAAACGGGCTCCTGAAGAGGTTTAGGCACCAGCACCACAGAAGCCTGTATTTCTAAGTAGTGTCCAGGTTAGGTAAAAAAAAAAAAAAAAAA